>JAVJIF010034416.1:0-163135 GCA_038442645.1 Agave tequilana
AAGAGTGCGGGGGACAAGGTACGTAAAGCATTGCATATAGACTAGGACTCACTCTTGTTTGATTTAATTAAGCTTTGGGTGATCCTTGTTTGTTTACATCGTACACTTGCACCGAATCAACTCTAAGGGCAAACCCATAACAAATATAAGGTGGGGATTTCATCACCCCTTCCTTAGCCCACAACCATTTCCCCACGCTTTCACTATCCTAAGCTTCTAATTAAAAATTGCTAGACGTTGGCCCCTAGGGACATCCGGACTCACTTAGGAGATTTTCCTAAGGGGAAAAGTGTTGGAAAGTGACTTCTGTATAATCAGTGTCAGGAAAGGGGTTAAGGGCCGAAAGCCCAAAGGTTGTTGGTTACTTAATTAAGGAACGTCTTCGGACGGAAAACCTCCCAACACTTTGACCTTTCCTGGCTGATTCGCTTATAGTCACGGTCTGCGCCAAACCTCCTGTGGACGATCTAAAGTTAGGAGTCATCTAGATTCAGGGACCTAGAAGCCTGGATTGATTTTTCTTTTTCTGATTGTTATTTTCATTTTTCGACTGTGTGAAAGGTGTACGTTGATTGTGTATTTGTATGCGTGAGTGGTATCGAGAACCAATTTCTGCTAGGCTTGTGAGAACATCTACACTGCCACATACACCACCACTCGACACAATCATGACGAACAACGTATCGTTGCAGGACAAGTTCTATCCTATCCGCACATCACTTCCTTCTTGTATTCTCCTCTCAGACACTAATGGAAACAATTTTGAGTTGAAACCCCAGTTTATAAACACTCTTCCACGATTTCATGGAGAGTCTGAAGATGCTTATATCTTCATACGAGAGTTTGAAGAAGTCTGCCTCATGATGAGATTTCCCAGTTGACAGAGGATGCTGTAAGACTTAGATTCGTCCCATTTGCATTAAAGGATATTGCAAAGAAGTGGCTGTACAGTCTTCCTGTCAGCTCTATCTCTTTCATGGGATGATTTCGTTAAGGTCTTCCTTAAAAAATCTACCCATCCATAAGACAGCCCTCATGCGCAAAAATATAATGCAATTCAAACAAGAACCCAATGAGCCATTCTGAAAGTACTTTGAGCGCTTTAAGGACCTAGTAGCCCTGTGTCCCCATCATGGTATAGAGAAATGGCGCCAATGCCAGATTTATCTATGATGGGCTTGACTATCAGACTAAGACGCTCCTTGAGACAATGTGTCAAGGAGAATTTCTTAAAAAAGATGAAGACCAGGGTTGGATCTTTTGAGGCTCTAGCAGAGAAACTCTCCAGTGGGAATCTTGCCCTGAGAAACCTACACCAACCACTTCCAGAACTGGTTTACACTCGATAGGATCCTCTATAGCTGCAGAAGCTAAGATTACACAGCTGATGAAGAGGATTGAATTGCTAGAATCCCGGGAAAATTCTGTTAATCAGGTCAACCCATCACGAGTGACCAGCCCCCACCTGTGGCACCTATGGTCCACCCGGGTTGTACTTACTGTCATGATTTTAACTCATGTGTTGGAAGAGTGTCCAGTGTATCATTCTCAAAGCTATCAGGAGAGTACAATGCCGCGTATACCAGACCTTCATACAATCCTTACTCCAGGACCTACAATCCGGGTGGCGTAACCATCCTACTCTCTTGGAGTCAGTCTGGTCATGAGCAGCCAGACAACCATTTCCACATCAACAATATCCTGCTCAGGCATATCCTCCGACTTACCCACCAAATGTTAATTCATATCAGAGTCCACCCAGATTCCAAACATACCAAAATCCTGTGCCATATTAAGCAAATTATCAGCCCCAATACCAGAATCATCCACCACCCAATCCTTCAGATAAGAAAATCTCTGAGTTGGAGAAAATGATTGAGACTTTGTCTAAAACCCAAGCTGCAATGATGAACAATCAGCAGCAGGATATGAATAAACTGCAAATCCAAATAGGACAGTTGGCTAATTCCTTGACTGAAAGACAAAAGGAATGCTGCCTAGCCACCTGTGCCTAATCCCAGAGCCCATTTTCCTCTGCATGAAGTCGAAGACCTAGGACCTAGCCAAGCCAATGTCAAGCCATTCACATCCTTAGGTCTGGAAAACATGTAGACAACAAGGTCTCAAATCAGTCTCCAAATTTGTTCCAAAATCTGTGTCAAAACCATCAACCTCTGTTCCAGTTCAACCTGTGCAAGATAATCCTTCAACAAGCTCACAATCATCCACGTCCCAGTCAAAAGGAAAAGAGAAAGTTGATGAGCAAACTTATAAGCCTGTTGTCCCATTCCCAAATAGGCTTATAAATCATAAGAATAATGCTCACATGGAGAAGATAAGAGAGATATTTAATCAAGTACAGATCAATGTCCCTCTCTTAGATGCTATTCAACAGGTCCCATCATACGCCAAGTTTCTGAAAGAAATGTGTACTAAGAAAGAAAGCAAATGTCCCTAGAAAGTCTTTTTGGCTTCCAACCTGAGTGAATTGCTTAATGGTCCATCCCTGTGAAGTACAAGGATCCAGGGAGCCCTACCATCTCTTGTATCATAGGGCAACCACAGTAAATAGGGCTTTGCTAGACTTGGGCGCTAGCATCAATCTTCTCCCTTTTTCCGTGTACCAGCAGTTAGGGTTGGGCAACCTTCGTCCAACCCAAATGACAATTCAGCTGGCTGATCGCTCTGTTAAGATTCCCAAGGGGGAAATTACGGATGTTTTAATACGGTGGGGAATTCATTTACCCCGTTGACTTTGTTGTTCTTGAAACACAACCCATACATAATCACAGAGCGCAAACACCTGTCATTCTCGGACGTCCTTTCTTAGCAACCGCAAACGCTATCATAAATTGTCGAATGGATCAATGCGGTTGACGTTCGGAAGATATGACGAAGGAGGTGAATGTCTTCCATCTGGGGAAGCAGCCAAGGGATGTGGAGAATGACTCTTTTGATGTGAACTTAATAGAAGGACTAACGAGCGAACATGTGGAGGAGATGGAATATGAATCTGAAGAAGATTTGAGTTAGAATCTGACGACCTAACTCTTGATCAGATTGTTGGATCAGATATTGAAAGGACTACTAATTCCACTTCTATTCTTCCCTGCACCATGAGCAACCGTTATAGATCCAGTCCCTTCTTCTGAGCTTAAGGCTCTTCCACCCATCTCAAGTACAAGTACTTGGGTGAGAAGGAATCCTTTCCGGTAATCATTGCATCTAATCTTACGGAACAACAGAAGAGGACCTTTTGACTGTGCTTCGGGAAAACAGAGAAGCCATTGGTTGGACCATGGCTGATATTAAGGGGATTAGTCCTTCCATTGTCCAACATAGAATTCACTTGACGGAAGAGGCCAAGCCTAAAGAGACCCCACAGCGTCGACTTAACCAATAATGCAAGAAGCTGTTAGATCGGAGATTTTGAAACTTTAGACAATGGGATCATATATCCCATATCCGATAGTCAATGGGTGAGTCCGTCCACGCTGTGCCTAAGAAGCTGGCTTTACTGTTGTGGAGAATGAGAATAAGGAATTAATACAAACACGTCTTCCAACGAAGATTCGAGTTTGTATTGATTACAGGAAACTGAATAGTGCCACACGTAAGACCACTTTTCCTCTTCCATTTATTGATCAGATGCTGGAAGATTGGCGGGGCATGAGTATTATTGTTTCCTGGATGGATATTCAGGATATAATCAGATCCCAATTGCTCCCGAGGACCAGGAAAAGACTACCTTCACCTGTCCGTTTGGAACGTTTGCATACCGTAGGATGCCCTTCGGTCTTTGCAATGCTCCAGCAACGTTTCAACGTTGCATGTTGAGCCTGTTCTCGGACATGGTGGAGAAATTTTTTGGAAATCTTTATGGATGACTTTTCAATATATGGGGATACATTTGAGCAGTGCTTGTACCACCTAAAGCTGGTTTTACAACGATGCACGGAAAAGAATTTGACACTTAATTGGGAAAATGTCATTTCATGGTCAAGCACGGAATTGTACTAGGACACAAGATATCAAGCATTGGAATCGAGGTAGACAAGTCTAAGGTGGAAGTTATCACCAAGCTCACTGAACCGCAATGTTTAAAAGACATTAGATCTTTCTTAGGGCACGCGGGCTTCTATAGGAGATTCATTCAAGGGTTTAGCAATATTGCGAGACCTTTGACAAATCTCTTAGGAAAAGACGTACCCTATATCTTCGATGAAGAATGTCGAAAGTCGTGGAAAGAGCTAAAGAATAGACTTGTCTCTGCGCCGATCATATCTGCACCGGACTGGACCAAGCCATTTGAAATTATGTGCGATGCCTCTGACTTTGCGATAGGCGCTGTTTTAGGACAGCGTATTGAAAATAGGCAGCACGTAATATACTATGCTAGCAGAACGCTAAACGATGCCCAACTGAATTACACGACCACTGAAAAAGAATTTTTGGCAGTCGTTTTTTGCGTTAGAGAAGTTCCGCCAATATCTGCTAGGGTCCAGGACCATAATTTTTACTGATCATTCCGCCCTGAGGTACTTAATGCAAAAGAAGGACGCAAAGGCAAGATTGATTCGATGGATCCTTCTTTTGCAAGAGTTTGACTTGGAGATAAAGATAAAAAGGGCGTTGAGAACGTAGTTGCGGATCATTTGTCAAGAATCCCGAACGCACCTCATGAGAAAATACCGATTAATGAAGACTTTCCTGATGAGCACATCTTTGTGATAAGTGGAGAGCCCTGGTATGCTGATATAGTAAACTACCTTGCTACCGGGCAAATTCCTTCCCATTTGTCAGGACAAGACAAACACCGTTTTCTGAGACAAATGCGGTTCTTCTTTTGGGATGAACCGTATTTATTCAAGTACTGTCCTGACCAAATTATACGCAGATGCCTTCCGGAGGATGAACACCAGAGCGTTTTGACATTCTGTCACAAGTTAGCTTGCGGTGGACACTTTGGTCCACGAAAAACTGCGGAAAAGTGCTCCAGAGTGGATTCTACTGGCCCACTCTCTTTAAGGATGCCTTTACTTTTTGCAAGCTTTGTGATAGATGTCAAATGACGGGTCGGATTACACAAAGGAACATGATGCCCCTCACACCCATCTTGGAAGTCGAAATTTTCGACCTATGGGCATTGATTTTATGGGACCCTTTCCTCTGTCCTACGGTAACCAATACATCTTGGTAGCCGTAGATTATGTTTCCAAGTGGGCTGAAGCGATTCCTACACGAATAAATGACAACCAAGTTGTCATTAAATTTTTAAGAGAGTACATCATTTCACGCTTCGGAGCCCCCCGTGCGATATTGAGCGACAATGGGAGTCACTTCTGCAATAGGGCTTTTGAAGCCTTGATGCGGAAGTACTCCATTACTCATAAATTGTCCACGGCTTATCATCCTCAAACCAATGGGCAAGTTGAGGTAACAAACAAACACAGATAAAACTCATCTTGGAAAAAACCGTAGGACAGAATCGTAAGGATTGGTCCGTCAAACTGACTGATGCCTTATGGGCATACAGGACCGCTTACAAGACTGTCCTTGGTATGTCTCCGTACCGAGTTATATTTGGGAAAGCATGTCACTTGCCTGTTGAGTTAGAACACCGTGCACTATGGGCTTTAAAGCAACTGAATCTTGATTTGGATAAAGCCGGTGTTCTCAGAAAGCTGCAGCTATCCGAGCTGGAAGAGTTACGAAACGAGGTATACGATAACGCTCGGATCACAAAGCACAGGACCAGCTGTTTCACGACAAAGCCATTCACAGGAAGATTTTTGCTGTCGGTCAACAGGTTCTGTTATATAATTCTCGACTTCATCTTTTCCCTGGTAAACTGCGTACCAGGTGGTCAGGACCTTTTATTGTGCAGACTGTCTTTTCCTACGGAGCTATCGAGATTCTTGACCCAACTAATGGCAATATATTCACTGTGAATGGACAACGCTTAAAGCCATTTCTTACCACAGATTCTTTGTCACACGATGTTCACGAATTGGGTCTTTCCGACCCAGTTTATTTGTGACATTTTTTTCCATCTGTATATTTTTCCCATGCATTCTCCTGACTATCATTTTGGGACTTCTCTTGTAAATATTTTTTCTTTTTGTTAATAAAAATAAAAAAATATAATAAAAAAAATATAAAAATTTTTGGGATTTTTGTGCATGAATAGAATTTCACATCCCTAGGATTCCTTTCATATTCAAAAATTTTGACCTAGGGTTGTAATTTCAACTTTGACCTAGGGGTAACTTGGTACATCACCTTTTTAACCTACCCCTATTTAAAGCTCTCCTTCCAACTCATCATCCCTCACCCGAGAATTTCATTTCAGATCTGAACCTCTTCCTTCACAGCCGACCTCCACCAAAAATCTGAACCCAAAAATCCCCTCCTTTGCCGCGCCCTGCCGCCGATCCGCGGCAGTTCTGCCATTTCAGGCGCGCCGGAAATCTCCATTCTGACTATCTTCCTCTGCTGGTGGTAGATCCGGAGAGCGTTTTCCCGAGGCCATCTCTGTGCCTTCTGTGCTACTGATTTGGGTTTCCCCCAAGATCTCCGGGGGTGGTTTGCAATTTCTTATCTCAAATCCTTTACTTCATTGTCTTTAGCAATTATGGCACCAAATCTATTTGTGGAGAGGGATTTTTCTGCACTTTTTAGTGACAGAGGGGAATATGGGCATATTTTTTGTGGATCGAATCCGCGCCTGGAATTGGTACACTTTGGTGTTTGATCATAATGAGCACGAAGCTTTTTATTGTCCGGATCTTGTGAACACATTTTACCATTCTATAGACTATGCTTCTGTGAATCATGATACATACCAATTTGTCTCTCATATGCCATTCGGTGATATTTTGGTCACGCTTCCACTACTTGCACACATCACGCATGTTCCCATTTTTCCCCATCCTAGCGACCCCTTACCCTTAATTGATTACTTAGCCATTATGGGTGTACGCTGCACTACCCAGGATCGGGGGCTCAAAGCCCAATCTACATTATGAAACATTCATTGTGTTGGACGTTGGATCCAACGAAATATTCTTGGGCTAGATCACACTTCTACCTTCAACAGACCGGTACTACAAATTATTCATGATTTGATGACACAGACTCACACGGTCTGTTTGAACCGGACTATCTTCCGTGCTATTATCGAAAATTCCTCTCGCACTCGGGGGCCAAAATTTTCTCATTCTGTATTAATCACACGTATGTGTCAGCATTTCATATCAGACACTATTTTTTCTACATTTGCCCGAGTGACGATTACGTTAGAGAGACCCACAAGCTCATACAATAGTTGCTTGCAGGCGCTCTGGACACCCAGTGGCATGCCTGAGACTGTACCTGTGGAGTCCTCTTCAGAGGAAAGTCTAGAGGTGGAAGATGAGCCCCAATTCTGGAGACAGGAACCCCTACGGAACCACAAGCCTTCATATCTACCATATGGAAAGGCATGAAGAAAATTTTTAGGGGTCAAGTGAGGCTAAGAAAGAAGGTGGAGGAGCAATCTTCCAGGTTGGAGGAGCAATCCTAGACTAGATACCATTGAGGCGACATTGAGGAGGACACAATCAGCCGGGCCAAGCACCACATCGGTTCCAAAGAGGAGGAGGGAGTGACTTTTTACCTTTACCTATTTCATGCATCATTTTATCTTGCATACATTGAGGACAATGCATGAGATAGGTATGGGGGGTAGATACTAACATAGGATTTTTCCTTTTTAGGCTTTTTATTTTGTTTTAGGATTTTTACTTTCTTTTTAGGTCTTTTATTTTAGATTTTCTTTTATTTTTAGATTTTTCACTTTCTTTTTAGATTTTACTTTTCTTTTAGAAAATATAATATAAAAAAAATAATAAAAACTTTTTGAAATAAGAGACAAAGTTTTGATCTATTTTTAAGAAAATTAAGATGTATCTTAGGAATTAAGAAAGCCTTAATTATGACATCTTAAACCTTGTTGAAGTAATAGATCTTGTTTGAGATTATAGGCTAAGTAAGTAAATTGAGGAGATATTTTTATCTTACATTTTTTGCCTTAGATAAGTATGCCCTTTACACTTACACATTTCTTGGGATGGAAACAAAGACCAAAAATGCCATAAAAAAAAAAAGAAAAAAAAAAGAAAAAATATATATTATATATATATATATATATATATAAATAAAAATCACTTATTAAGCTGGGAAATTGTGCCTCAAGAGCATGATGACTCACGCCTAACGGTGATCTCACTAATTAAGCTGGACAATCGTGCCTCAAGAAGCATGGTTATTCACGCCTAACGGTGATAAAAAATAATCCCCTTTAGCTAGGTGGCCTTTTCTACTCGAGACCTTAAACCCGAGGGATGTTTTCTCATCTGGTGCCTAAGACCGTCTGGTTTGGGAGTCATCGGTTAAGGCTCGCTAAAGGGTAGACTAGAAAGCCTAAACTAAGGGAAGAAAAAATAAAAAAAAAAAGAAAAAAAAATATATATATATAAATAAATGGCTTTATGGTTGGAGTTGAAATCCAGAAATCTTCACTGTCACGGTGTGCATACTATCTAGGTTTTATGTAAGATAAAATATTCAATCCAATTTTGAATTCTTACCTTAATTAAAGACAAGATCTTGCATGGAGACTTAGTTTAAGAAAGAATGATTATAGGTGGACTTATGACCTAGGATCACTTATATTTTTGCGGAAATAGTTCATAAACTAGTCTCTTGTTCAAAATGCGTTTTCAAAACACTAACATTTGTCTTCTTTCTTTATGGATTTTTGTGGGTGTAATCCGCTGAAAACCCTCAGGAGACAACACTCCTCCTCTAGGGTAACCTAGAGGTTTAACGGCTTGTTGCACGTGCTCAGTGCAATCGTGTCACCTACGAAAGTGGTGTAATAATTAGTTAGGATTTTATTTTTCTTTCTTTTTCTTTTATTTTTGCTCGAGGACGAGCAAAAGCTAGGTATGGGGGTGTGATTGTTACACATATTTGCATTTTATATCACCTTTATACTTTGCATATTGTATATTAAATATGATTTTTAACCCATGTTTTCTCTAATTTTGCAGATCTCCACTTTAAAGAAGAGAAGTAATTAACTACCTTAATTAGTAATAATTAAGGGGGTTAATTCATAATTAGCCAAAAGATCAAATCAGATCTCACCAAGATCTGCGCGCCAAGTGGAGAATCCAACCATCCCACGTGGCCAACAACCTAACCACCAGATCTCACCAGAAAGATCCGAGCCAACGGCCCAAATCTGGCGGCAGATCCGCGGCAATCCGCGGCAATCTGAGGGCCGTTGAGCCTCGGATTTCGTGCCAACGGTTAGGATTCGAGAAGATTCTCAACTTTGCCTATAAAAACCTGGGCAGAGACCTGCGTGAGCTCTAGTGAAGAGAGAGAGAAAATTTTGGATTTGTGTAATTTTTGTTTTAGGTTTCTAGTTCTCTTCTCCTTCCTCCTTGATTTCTAGCCTAAATTGAGAGAGAGTTCTTCACTTTGAGAGTTTGTAATCAAGACTTGTGACAATCTTGAAGCAAAGATTCAATGGAGCTCTCATCTTCTCTTTACTAGAATTGAGTATGCTTTCTTTCTTATGCTTTAATTTCTTGCATTTAATTCTAGCTTTAGTTTAATTGATTAGATCTTTACTTTCATGGAGAATTATAGCTTGTTTGTTAGTGTAATGGAGGGCTAATTTCTTGAATGCATGGCTAGCTAAGAATCACCTAGCTACTACTAGCTCTTGATTGATTGTAAACTTCAATGCTTGCATAATTTCATGTTTCTTGTAAATTCCAATGAAGTTTGGATGTATCCTTTGGTGATTGCTTGCTAGATCTCTAGATGAATTGTGTGTCTCTTATAAAGAGTCTTGATTGGATCAAAAGGATGGATTACCATGGTTGTGTCACTTGTGTAGCAAGATCAACTCAAATACTTCAAGCTAACTTTGTAGTTAAGCTTTGAATGTACAAAAGAGTTTGATTCTTCTACCTTTGCACTAAATGAGTATCATGCCTATAGTTCCTCAATGTTCATCTAGTAAAAGGACCTAAGATTCAAGAAGAGGATTCTAGCTAACTAACTAAAAGGAACTCTAGTCTTCAAGAAGGAATACTACACATGCAAGCTATATTAAATTGCCTATGATTCTTGATGAGGCAATCTTGCAATCAACAATAGAGTTAGTATGTTAGCAAGAAGGTGTAGTAATGCTAGCCATGCATCTTTTTAATCAAAAGAGTTTATACATCTTATTCTAGCATTCTTATCTTTTCTTTACTTCATCACACTTCATTCACTTCACTTCTTTTTCACAATGCACCACCAATCCACAACTTCTTGTATATTGCTCTTGTGTAATTAACAAAGAAGAGGTATCGTTTCTTTGTCTCACTAGTATCGTGAAGCTTCTACGCTTGCTCTCCTTGTGGTTCGACTCGGTATAGCTATATGCTATAACGAAAGATTGGAACAAGGTATAATAATCACATATTCGAAGTAAACAAGATCAAAGGTGAACTCTAAACCATTAACCATTTCTTTCACACCTCATTTTTGTGCAAGAACTTCATTGTACCTTGTCTGGAACAATCATTACGCCACTACCATCTTATGTCAGGTACGCTTATTTAGGTGATGTTTCTTCATTTTTGGTAATTATTTCCTCTTTATTGACATATTTAGAAGAAGAAAAGTTGCTTCGGGTGTTAAGAGACAACAAAATTGCTTTGGATGGACCATAGCCGATATTAAAGGTATAAGCCCCTCTATTTGCATGCACAAGATCTAATGTAAGAAAGTTTCAAGGCAGAGGTTGAAGCCTTACTTGGATGGAGAATTCAACAAGGAAAGACCTCCATCATAAGCAACTCTGAATGAGAATCAGAGAAGGTCTAGCTAATGATTATAACTTAAATGCTTCTTGGGGGTAACCCAAATTTTTAACTTCTTTTTCGTCTTTATTTCAATCTTCATCTTTTTCTTACTTTAATTTATTTTTCTTTGGACCAGGTTTGCATAAGTTTGGGGGTTGACACAAGCATTCAAAAGTTTTATCTTTAAACTCGATCTTCAATTGCAAATCCAGGGAGCATCTCATCCCTCTTGCCTTTTCTTACAAATTGAGGACAATATAAGACTTAGGAATGGGAGGAGGTTTGACCATTTTTTTTATTTTTTCAATTTTTTCTTCCAAAAAATGAAAAACTTGAAAATTACAAAAATATTTTCTATTTCTCTTTCCTTCTTTTTTAAAAAAATTTTCAAAAAAATTATCCTTAAAGTGTTAGTGATCTATGAGTGAGAATTTGAGTTTGAAATTCAAAAGTAAAGTTCAGAGTAGCGGTGAAACTTGAAAATAAATGCGATCTTACTAAGTCCAAGTAATTTGCCATTTCACATTTTTCACGTCACAAAGTTCCAAGTATGGGTTGTATTAAGAAGGAATTGATACACTTAAGGAAAAAAACAAATAAAAATAGAAAATATCGAAATAACAAAAAAAAAATCCAAAAAGAAAATTTTACTTGAAGTGTTACTTGTCACTTGAGTAGATGAGTGTTGAGGCCTCAGGAGCACTAATACTCAGGTCAAAAGAGAGACAAGTTTGCATAGATAGCCATTATAATAAGTCTAAAGCTTCATGATTAAGTTACTTCAGTAATGAAACTCGATGAGTTTTTAAGCTCGGTATCCTAAAGCCATCTAGTTTGGAAGTCACTAGCTCAATGCTTGCTAATGGGCAGCTTAGTACCTAAGAAAGCTAGGCAATAAAACCTATATAGTTATGAAAAAAAAAAATATGCTAAGCGTTGTATATCCATACTTGAAACTTCTCACACACACATGGAGTATGATTAAGCTTGTCACATGATGCAGAAAGTGAAAATTAAGGTCTAATCCCTGCCATGAGATGAAAGGGTCATTTATATGAGACAAATCTATAGAATGCTAACTCTTATGAAATTTGATTACTCGTAGCTAGCTGAAACTTACTTGGGATAATATTAGAAAAAAATTTCTTTTTCCTTTTTAATTTTTCTTTTGTGAATATTGTTGGCCCAGAGGTCTTCCACTCTAGTTTTAATGATGATTAACTCATGTAGTTATGTTTACTAATATTCTTGTGATGTTTAGTTTCAGATACTTAACCAAGATATTAGTAGGTGATTAGCTTCAACAAAGATGTTTTAGAGCTTTTCACATGGTGATTCAAGAGCTCGAGCGTCAAAGTTCATATCTAGCACTCGTTGGAGTCAAGCTCCGTGGATCGCGTTTGGATCGAGTCGACTTGGAGATGGCGCTCTAAAAAAAGACTTCGGTACGTAGTTTAGTTTATGTTTTAGATCCATTTGTTAAAGATTAGATAGTGTGATATGCTCAAGTTCACAACACACACACGTTTCATGTTTTGGTTTTCGGTTTTTGGTTTAACCGATCTTGGTTTTCATGAATAGATAGAATCAACAAGTTTACATGATTTGATATATATTAGATTTGTTCTATATACATGTATACTTCAACTTTTTAAATAAACTTAGTTTGATAGTCTATTTCATGAGTTTGAAGTTTTGGTATTTTAACAAAACTTATTTTTGGATTTATTGTCAAAAATATTGATATATATATATATATATATATATATATATATATATATATATATATATATATATATATATATCTTTCATGTATATTGGATTATATCCATATACAACATGCTTTAAGTTGTTTCAAATATCATGTTTTTTGTATTTGGATGAGTTTTGGACAAAACGAATTTTCAATTCAAAATTCAAGTTTTGGAAAATACGGATTTTGGTTTTCGGCAAAATTTTCATAACACAAAAATGGTTCAAATTGTTTGAAATATGTATTGAATTTTTTCACACATGTTTGTATATCAAAGTATTATAATAAAACTATTTTTGTGGATTTTTAGAGATTTTATGGGATTTAATAGGATAATAAAAACCTAGTTTTCTGATCCCTTAAAAACCCTGCCAGGCTCTGGCGGTCGACCGTTCCGGTCGACTGGACTAGGAGCCGGTCGGCCGGACGTGCACAAGAATGTGCACAAGGCCGTGTCAGTTGGCCGGTCGACCGAGCGGTTGACCGACTGAAGGCAACCCACTCTCGGGTTGCCCCGGTCGACCGGGCCGGTCGACCGGCCAGAGAGCCGTTGCTCTCTGGTTCAGGGCCTGATCGACCTGGCGGTCGACCGGAAGGCTCAACGGTCAAAAATTTGACCGTTGGTCGGTCGACCGGCCGGTCAACCGGAAGGTCAAATCTGACCTTTCTGCCAGCCAATGGTAGAATTTTCTATGGGTTATAAATACCCCCTTTGAGAGAGGTTTTCTCTAAGAATTTTTAAGCCAAAAATTTCCTACTCTCCAGTGTTTTTTAAAAGCTTGTTTTCAAAAGAGTTTATTGGTTTTAAAGATCATTCTTTATTTGTTTTCAAGAGTTGAAAAAATTAAAGAAAAATATAGATTGGGATATTTGCTTTGTTCTTCATTTCTATCAAATACTAAGTTGTTTTCCCAAGTATTTTTCCTTGTGGTTTGTTTTCCAACATCTTGATTTTTCACACTTGAGCTATATCATTCTATCCTATCTATTAGGATCTTTTATTTGTAGGAAAATTAGTTTGTGGTTGTGATAACCACCAAGTTGTAAACTTCCTTCATTATGATATCCCTCAGTGAGAGGTGATTGATTTGGTATCCCTCTATTGTGAGGTGATTGTGGAAGTTGTGGTTGGCTCCCTCTAGTGAGAGGTGGAGATTGTGTTTAGCTCCCTCTAGTGTGAGGTAGAGTTTGTGTTGGAATTCTTCAAGTGTGAGGTGATTGGTATTTGTTGGCTAAGTGCCTATACCTCTTGTGTGAGGTGTTTTTGTGTTGGTTGTACATTGCCTCTAATGAGAAGTTGTAATTGGTTAAGAGAGGAGTTGTGTACTCCCAGTTGTAGTTGCCCCAAATCCTCAGTGGAGGTTCCCTGTATGGGAGTTGTGTGGACAAATTAGTAGAAATCCTTCTGTGTGAAGGCGGGGACGTAGAGCTGTGTGCTCGAACCTCGAAACATATCTTGTTATTTGCATTTGATCCATTGACTCTAACTCTCTCTCTTTTATATTGTGCCTTGCATCATTTCATATTGCACATTCATATATTATATGCTTGTCTTGTTGAGTGTGCCTCACTTGTGTATAACCACGAGAGCTTCATATAGTACCTCAACTCTTATTCAGAGGAATCAAGAAGAGTTAGTCCAGAGCCCTTCACTGGGAATTCGGCTACAATCGTTGGTTACATTAAGTGTGTTGCAATTTAGTTTTAATTTTCGCATTTTGTTCATTAGATTAGCCATACACCTATTCACCCCCCTCTAGGTGTACTTTCAAATACTTCTATTTTTCCTTCAATTCATTTTTTAAATTTTTTTTACCTTTATTCTTAATTTTGTGGGTATATCTACTACAAACCCTCACGAGACAAAACTCACCCACTGGGATGACTTAAGGGTGTAATGGCTTATTGCACATGCTAGTGCAATCTTGATTCCTGCGAAAGTGATATAAATTTTCCTGCTTTACTAGATTAGTTTAGATTTTAATTTTTTTTCTTTTGCTCGAGGACTAGTGTAGTGGTCAGTTTTCATCCTCCCTCGAGATTATGACACATGTCCTGCTTTCGAAAGGCAACCCGAGCAGTCAACAACTCCTTCATCGAGTTCAACAAAAATACATGAGAAAACTCACAGTTCCATCTCGAGTCACGCTCAGTCTATAGTTACTCTCCCGAACTCTCAGCCAATTTTGAGTTACTCCTAATCTGGAGACCGCAGTCTCTATAATGAAGACCTCTATAAAGTTTGCCGCTTCTACGTTGGTTACAGCTTAGCGTCAGGATTCCCACGATTCACAAATTCAGTTATGCTGCCAGGTCATCTCCATATTCAAAACATTATGCTCAGACTTCAATGTGGGGTTGTTATAGATAATGGATAATATCTCTACATGACGATCCCAACAATCAAGCGGCTTGCTTGCCCTCGAGCAAAACAAAAAAAACTAAATTATCTAACCTAACTCACTTTCGTAGGAATCACGATTGCACTTAGCATGTCCAATAAGCCGTTAAACCTCTTGGTTACCCTTAGAGGATGAGTTTTATCTCGTAAGGGTTTTTAGTGAATTGCACCCACAAAATCCGTAAAAGAAAGAAAAATAAAATGTTAGTATTTTCAAAATCTTATTTTGAAAGGAAAAATATTTTAATATTTTTGCAAAAATTAAGTAATCTATAAGTCTTAGGATTTTTAAACTATTCATTCCTATACTTAGTCTTTATGCAAAAATTTATTATCAATCTAGGTTAGAGTCAAATTGCTTTTCTCATGTAGTCTATTATTTTACCTTGTGTCATATGCACCTTTGTGACCGTAAATGTTTTGACTAAGCATTCTTTAACTCCAACTCTTATGCCTTATTTTTTTTTTCTTTTTTATAATATTTCTTAGTCCTATTCGGCTTTCTAATTTGCCCATGTAATGAGCCTAAGGTCAGTCACTCTCAAATCGAACGATCTTAAGGCATCGGGTGAGAAACACCCCTCAGACATAAGGATTCGAGCAACAAGGAACAAAACTTATGATTTTTTTATTAATATAAATCTCATTTAGGCGCGAATACTTATGCTTTATGAGGCAAAATTACCCAGTTTAATCAGATGATTATATATATATCTTATTTTTTTATAAGGCACAAGAGTCGTTGTTTTGAATTCTAAGTGTGTAAGTGTATGAAGAATTCATATTTCATCAAGGTAAAAATCAAGACTAAATTACTTTTCTAATTTTTCCTCCTAACTTTAGAAATCAAACAAATAATTTTATTTTGACAAAGTATTAAGAAATCCTAATTATAATTTTCCTATTCCTTAAAATTAACTTAATTAATAACAAAAATAAGTCAAAATATTGTTTCCTTTTCAAAAAGTTTTTTTTAAAAAATATTATGTTAATAAAAACCTATGTTAGCATGTTAGTAAACCTTTCCCCACACGTATCTCATGCATTGTCCTCAATGTATCAAAGAAATGCAAGAATGCATGAAATAAAATATAAAAGAGGTACATACAAGACTCACTAAAACTGACGCGACTAGCTAAAAAGAAAATAAAAAGACACACAAACTAAAAAGAATATAATAAATATGTACAACACCACATCTTCCCCATACCTTGATCTTTTTAGGTCTATTCCCTCGTGCTCGCTTCCCCTCATTCCAATCGGTTCCCTTCATTGGTGAAATTAGAGAGGTCAGTCTTTTTGTTATCTTGGCGTTTATCCTCTCTAACTTGTCCATTACTTTTCTAAGTCTTCTCCTACACTTCTTCCCACTTCTGCTCCTTATAAATTGATCATTTTCACACATCTCAATTGGATCATCCACACTATGAATATCTAGACATCTGAGCTCATCCTTGAACATCACCTCAAAAATTGGGTCACCTATTTCCACGGGAGGTGAGTGATTATTCTCTATTTTTGTAGAATTTTTATCACATCCGCATATTTATTTGATATAAAATTCTACTAATAAAGCTTTGCTTACTTGATCCTAGGTCTATGGTGTGCAAATAAAGAAAAAGACCCTAAATTACCATTTAATGGGTGATTAAAGGCCTACTAAGTAACCATTGACCTTAGGGAGGAGATTTTGTCAGCCCAGGGCATCAAATCTAGAATCCAGAAGACCCAGCTGACAGGAGGCAGGATGGGCGACACGCTGCCCGAAGCCGGCGCGCGCTGCCCTGGCAGGCTGCGAAAACGTGGCCCGGGCCGCGTTTTCATGACCGTACGAGTGCGGGCGCGACCGTGCTTTGGGCCAGGGTTGTCTCCCTGGCCCCTTTCTCCTGGTGTCTATAAATACCCCCTAGGGTTCTTCAGTTGGAGATATCCAGAGTTTAGGAGTTGTTATTATCTTGTTCTAGGAGTTGTAATTATTGTAGTTTCCTTCTTCTTCTAGTTTTAGTTTAGCTATTAGAGTGAAAGAGAGAGAGTGTAAAAGTTGTATTTGAAGGTGGCAATCTAATACAAGTAACTTCTTCTCTTTCTTCTTTCCAATTACTTAGTGTTTTTCCATTTGCTTTTTCTTACTTGTTGTTGTGTAACTCTTTTTCTCTTTACCACTTAACTCCTGTTGTTTCTTTTACTACCATGTCTAACTAACTCTTTTATTGCATGGCTAACTAACTACTAACTCACTAATCTCTAACAAATTAATTGATAACCCAAATGAGTCAATAGTGTCCAACAAGCCTTGTGCAAACGAGAGCTAAGACATCTTAAGACGAGGGTTCTAATTCTAACTTATCTACAAGTATTAGCTCTCTTATATTTCATGCTTAACGGGTTTTTGATGATCTATAAACTTTGCTTGTTTTTGTAAGTTAGAGATTTTCCTTTTACGTTTGCCGATACCATTAGTGCACTTGTGTCTTCCCTTATTCTCGCCTTCTATTGGATCTTGATAAGGGAATATCCAAGTTTTGCAGTGTAAAGCTAAGTTAAAGGAAGGACTTTCATTCGGTCCCAACGTGAATAGTTCTTATGCATGAAGGTAATACTTGCCTATGATCCATCGTGAGGTTTCATCTTCAAGAAGTTAGAGATCAGTGGGCGCACTTAGTAGAAAGTTAGCCATGTGTTTTTACCATTAAGAAAATCAACTTTTACAAACCACCAAATCATTCTAAAATAATTTTTGAAACTAACTTGTTTTTATTTTCAAATTCTTTATTTGAAACAAAGAACTTTCTCTTTTCTTGAACAAAAATGCCGCATCAAGCTTTCATCACTCCCTCCTTGTGGATACGACCCGTATATCCACTTTGCTATTATGGAAGAATCACAAAAGCAGTAACAACGACCCATACTCCTTTACTTATATTTGTGCATGCTTTTTGCCGATCAAATTTTGGCGCCATTGCCGGGGAGGAAACGGCTTTATTATTCAATACTAAAGATTTTTCATTGTTCTTGTATGTAGGAGAAGTACCAAGGAGCTCACTATCATGGGAAGCGAAAGTGGTGGCCAAAGACGTTGCACGAGGATTCATTTGCCCTCAAAAAATTCGTGTAAAAGCGAGTTTCTCTCGATTGAAGTGCTAAGAAACTCTTCTGCAGGATTGCTGAAAGCCACTCAAATTGCTTTCTCAAATTGTTTAGTTCCCTTGAATGCTTCACCTTATACATGTGTAATAAACTTAACAGAAATCCACTTGCTACTTAATAGAAATTTGAATTAGACTCTTGCATTTAGGAACGTTTCTATTTCAATTCATTTCATTTTTTTTATTGAAGAGTGCTGGAGAAAAGGTATGTGTGCATTCATATAGAATAGGACCAACATTTTGGAGTGATTTATCGCTTTGAGTGTTACCTTGTTGTGAATAAACTATACACTTGCACAATTGACATTAAGGGCAAAATCCTAAATAAATAAGATAAGGTGGGGATTTTATCACCCTTCCTTAGCTCAAAATTATCTCCAAGTGCACTCACATTATCCCAAGCCTTAACTAAAAATTGATAGACGTTGGCCCTAGGGACATCTCAGACTCACTAAGAAATTAATCGAGGGTGAAAATTGCAAGAACTATACTCCTACAAAATCGGTGTCTCAGAAAAGTAGATTGAGAGGCAAAGCCTCGAAAGCTCCATGGTTTGGCGTAATTAAGGCCCGTGGCTCACGCCCGGATACCTCCCTCTGAGTTTTGCCCTTTCTTGGCCAATTAACTTGTAGTCGAGTTCCTGCAACAACATCCCCCAGAGAATCGACCAGTTAGGAGTCGTCTAGGTCTAGGTACCTTAGACTAAGGCTTTGTGGTTGTTTTTCTTTTTTTGTTTGTTTTTTATTCTTTTCGATTGTTTGTTGCCTTTACGTTGTTTGTGGTGTGCTGCATGCAAGTGGATTAGAGATCCTATAACTTTCAGATTAACCAAAAAAATTTTCTCTACCCTTGCATCTAGAACCGGTGATGACATCACTTCAGGATAGGTTTTACCCGATCAGAACCTCATTGCCATCTTGTATAAACTGCCTGAGGCAAATGGAAATAACTTTGAATTAAAGCCTCAATTCATCAACACTCTCCCAAAGTTTCATGGTTTAGAATTAGAGGACGCATACTTCTTTGTTAGGGAATTCGAAGAAGTGTGCCTCATGATGCGTATTCCCCAGCTAGGAGACGATGCTGTTAGGTTAAGTTTCATTCCCTTTTCCTTAAAGGACCTAGCTAAAAAATGGTTGTACAGTTTGGTAACAGATTCAGTTACAACGTGGGACGATTTCGTCAAGACTTTCTTGAAGAAATTCTACCAATTCACAAAACTGCCCTCATTAGAAAGAATATCATGCAGTTCAGGCAAAACCGAGCGAGCCATTTTGGAGATACTTTGAGCGATTCAAAGATCTCCTACCTCAGTGCCCTCATCATGGTATGGAGAAATGGCGTCAGTGCCAGATTCTCTATGATGGTTTAGATTATTAGACGAAAACTGAAACCTGTTAGAAACAATGTGTCAGGGAGGGTTCTTGCAAAAGGATGAGAATCAGGGTTGGGAATATTTAAGGATTTAGCTGAGAAAACCCTACAATGGGAGCCAGCCTAAAAAAAATCAAGGAATTCACAATCTATAGCTTTAAGAGGAGGGCTCCTATCTCTAGGATCATCTATAGCTGCAGAAGCTAAAATTGCAACCCAAATGAGGAGAATAGAGGCTCTAGAATAAAAGAGCCAGCCAATATCAACCAAATCAACCCCCATCAATTCACAATCCGGGTTGTTCATACAGTCAGGCATCGGACCATGTCTTTGAAGAGTGCCCTATTTTTCATACCCAGCAAGTACCATCAGAACATTTGAATGCGGCCTACTCATAATCCCGCACAATCCGTACTCGTAGACATACAACCCCGGTTGAAGGAATTACTTAAATTTCTCTTGGGCCCAGAACAATCCTCTCAGGCCTAATTTCTCCAATAATTATCACCATCCCTCTCCCCCAAATTTTCCCAGTCAATCCCGATCTTCCTCCTCCAAAAGTTCACCAATGCAAATGAAATTTAGCAAATTGGAGGAGAGCATGGAAGCTTTTATGAAGTCCCAGGCCGCTTTCATGCAAAATCAGGGACAAACACTGAACAACCACTCACAGGCATATCGAGATTGGAAATACAGATGAGCCAATTACCTAGCTCTCTAAGTGAAAGGTCAAAGGGTACTTTACCTAGTCAGCCGCTAGTTTACCCTAAAAAATCCAGTCAAGCATATGAAATTCAGGATCCTTCGATAACTGGTGCAATGTTATCCACATACTTCAATCTAGAAAGAAAGTGGACAACCAGGTCTACCAACAGAAAATCTAGTCCACATTGATCCTACTCCAGCCTCCACCTCTGCTAATTCCTCCCAATCTGCTCCACAAACATCTGACGAGGACAAAATTGCTGAACAAGTTCATAAGCCTGTAGCACCCTTTCCCAATAGGCTTAAAAACACAATAAGAATATGCACATGGAGAAGATGCTTGAGATGTTTAACTAAGTCAAACTGAATGTGTCTCTTCTTGACGCTATCCAACAAGTCTTAGCCTATGCCAAATTTCTTAAGGATATGTGTACAAAGAGAGAAAGACAAATGCGCCCAAGAAAGTGTTCTTGGCAACCAATATAAGAGAAATTCTATCTGGTCCCATTTCGGTGAAATACAAGGATCCCAGATGTCCCACAATTTCTTACACATAGGACAAAAGAAATTAGCAGAGCACTACTTGACCTGGGAGTAAGTATCAACTTGCTACCTCTCTCAGTATACTAGCAACTTAAGTTGGGCGAGCTGAGTCCAACTCGAGTCACCATTCAGTTAGCTGACCGATCTGTGAAAATTTCGAAGGAGGAAATCAGATATCCTTATCCGGTTCGGGGATTTCATCTACCCCGTTGACTTCATTGTACTTGAGACCCAACCTGTGTCAAATTCACAGTCTCAAACTTCGATCATCATAGGATGCCCATTCCTTGCTACAGCCAATGCCATAATTAACTGTAGGAATGGGTCCATGCGATTTACCTTTGGAGATATGACGAAAGAAGTTAATGTCTTCAATCTTGGAAGATAACCCAGGGATATCAATGATCAGATTTTTGAGGTCAATTCCAATGAAAATCTGACCAGTGAGCATGAGGAACAAGAGGATAGCTTAATGTCTATTCTGGAGAGACATAGGGAAGCCATTGGATGGACAATGAAGGATATCAAAGGGATAAGTCCAGCCATAGTTTAATATAGAATCCATTTAACTGATGAAGCGACTCCCAGGAGAAACCCACAACGCAGGCTTAACCCACTTATGCAAGAGGCAGTAAGAGCGGAAAATTTGAAACTATTAGATAATGGGATCATTTATCCCATTTCTGATAGCTAATGGGCTAGCTCTGTTCATGCAGTCTCGAAGAAAGCTGGCTTTAGGGCGGTTGAAAATGAGAAAAAGTTCGTAGAAACAAGACTACCTACTAAGGTTCGTGTTTGTATCGACTATAGAAAGTTGAATGCAGCCACCCATAAAGACCACTTCCCGCTACCCTTCATCGACCAAATGCTTGAAGGCTTAGCTGGACATGAGTAATATTGTACCTATGTACTCGGGATACAATCAAATCCCCATTGCTGCAGAAGACCAGGAAAAGATCATGTTCACCTACCCGTTTGGAACCATGCTTATCGACGCATGCACTTTGGATTGTACAATGCTCCCGTAACATTCCAACGGTGCATGCTCAGTTTGTTCTCTGACATGGTAGAACGTTTTCTTGAGATTTTCATGGGTGACTTCTCCATCTATGGAGATTCATTTGAACAATGTCTTTATCCTCTTGAGTTGGTTCTGCAAAGATGCAAGGAAAAGAACCTAACTCTGAACTGGGAGAAATGTCACTTCTTGGTGAGACAGGGGATTGTCCTAGGCCATGAGATTTCTAGAAGAGGCATTGAAGTGGACAAGGCGAAAGTTGAAGTGAGTGCTAAACTTCCACCCCCCAAACATCAAGGATATTAGATCCTTTCTAGGGCATGCTGGGTTCTATCGATGGTTCATTAAGGATTTTATCAAGATCACTAGGCCCTTAACAAATCTGCTCGTAAAGGATGTGCCCTTTGATTTTAATGATGAATGTTTCAAGTCATGGGGAAGCTTAAGTAAGAACTTATTTCTGCGCCTATTATTGCTGCTCCTAATTGAGCACAACTGTTTGAAATCTTGTGTGATGCCTCTAATTTTACTATTGGCGTTGTTTTAGGATAATACATTGACAATAGGCAGCACGTGATTTACTACTCAGTAGGACCTTGAATGACGCCCAACAGAATTATACAACGACCGAGAAGGAATTCTTGGCCGTTGTCTTTGCATTAGAAATGTTCCGGTCCTACTTGTTAGGCTTGAAGATGGTGATTTTCACGGATCACTCGGCTCATGACTAAGAAGGAAGTAAAAGTCTGACTGATTCGTTGGATCCTTTTTCTTAAAGAATTTGACCTAGAAATTTGGGATAAACGAGGTATAGAAATGTGGTCGCTGATCATCTATCACGATTCCGAATGCACCTATTGTATAAGCTCCAATCAACGAGGATTTCTCAGACGAGCGCATCCTGACCATTTTCAAGGAACCCTGGTATGTGGACATAGTCAATTACCTGGCCACTGGACAAATACCCGCTGACTGGACAAAGCAAGACCAGTGTCATTTCTTTGACCAAGTACGGTACTTCTTCTGGAAAGAGCCGTATCTTTTTAAGTATTGTCCCGACCAGATTATTTGACAATGCATACCAGAGGAAGAACAGAGGAGTGTGCTTAGCTTTTGCCATGAACTTGCATGCGGAGGATACTTCGATCCCCGCAAGACTGCAGAGAAAGTTTTACAAAGTGGGTTTTACTGACCCACTTTGTTCAAAGATTCATTCCACTTTTGTAAGACATGTGCAAATTGTCAGAAGATTAGAAAAATTTCAAGAAGAGACATGATGCCCCTGAACCCGATCCTGAAAGTTGAAATTTTTGATGTTTGGGGTATCGACTTCATAGGACCATTTCCTAATTCCTTCGGCAACCAGTTCATTTTGGTTGCTATCGATTACATCTCTAAATCGGTAGAAGATGTGCCAACAAATACCAATGACAACAAAGTGGTTGTCAAATTTCACAAAGAAAACATCTTCTCCCGATTTGACACCCCCAGAGCGATAATTAGTGATAATAGATCGCAATTCTGCAATAGAGTTTTTGAAGCTCTGATGCGAAAATATTCTATCAATCACAAGTTATCTACTCCGTATCATCCCCAGACAATGGTCAGGTCGAAGTCACCACTCGACAGATTAAGCTCATTTTGAAAAAGATTATCAGACAAAATCGAAAGGATTGGTCGGTCAAACTCAACGATGCATTATGGGCTTACCGCACTGCTTTTAAGACAGTCCTGGGGATTTCTTCTTACAAAATCATATTCGAAAAAGCCTGTCATCTGCTAGTAGAGTTAGAACACCGTGCCCTATGGGCCATTAAGCAATTCAATTTTGATCTGAGTAAGGCCGGTGAGCTAAGGAGACTGCAAATTTTAGAATTAGAGGAGATACGGAATGAAGCTTATGAGAATCCTCGGATCACCAAAAGTAGAACCAAACTTTTTCATGATCAGATCATAAACTGAAAAACTTTGCCCTAGGAGACAAGGTTCTATTGTACAACTCTAGGCTTCATATTTTCGCAGGAAAGCTGAAGACTTGTTGGTCTGGACCGTTCATTGTGCGCACCATCTTCCCACACGGTGCTGTGATTATTGTCGATCCTATGAACAACACGGAATTCAAAGTGAATGGGCAAAGACTGAAGCCCTTTTTGACCACTGAGCCTGCATCACAAGCTAATAGTGTGCTAATTCTTTTTGCCCCGTCATACACCTAACCACAGCCATCCACACCGCAACTAAAAAAAAAAATTACTTATTGTTTATATGCTTACCCCTTCTATAATTTTTTGACATTTCTTTCGCCTATTCGCACTTGGCCGGCCCGAGTCGACGAAGGTGGTAACCTTATTTCTTCACCCTATTTATTGCATTTGCATTTACATGACATTCATTGTGGACAATGCGTTAGATAGGTGTGGGGGTGCTAACACTTTCCATTTTTCTTTTTCTTTTTGCTTAAAAAAAATCTCCAGAATGAAAAAAGAATTTTCATACTCTTTATAAAAATACCAAAAGGTTGTAGGAATTAAGGGAACCTTATTAAGGAATCTTTATTTTAGGCTAAATAATAAGAAACATTGGTTTGACTAAGAGTTGGGAGAGATAAGGAAAATATCTCATACCTTTAATTTAGCTGAATATGCATAAACCACACACACATGCTTGGGATTTAGAGACACAACCTTAGGGGAAAAAAGCTGGATAATTGTGCCTCAAGAAGCATGATACTTAAGCCAAAAAAAATATATATAATATATATAATATATAAGTAAAGCTTGATTTCGTGGCCTGCTCTACTTGCATATTTGACCTGAGGGGTATTTTTTTCACCTGGTGCCCTAAAAGCATCTGGTTTGGGAGTCATCGGTTTGATATGCATTACATGAGTAAAGTAGAAAGCCTAATGAAATCAAGAATTATAAGATAAAATATTAATAAATTAAATGATATTCAAAGTTGAGTTGAAAAATCCCAAGCACGTCACACTTACACATTATGCATATCTATCTAAAGCAAAATAACAGAATGAGTTAGAAGTACAAGATCCTTTCTAAATTTAAAGAAAAAAATCTTAATTTCTTCTTTTATGAAGGATAAGGTAATTTCTTCTTTTATGAAGGATAAGGTATAGGAGGACTTATGAGGGTTGAACCTAATTTTTACATCATCCTGTCATTTTTACTTAGATGATTGAAAGTTCTTCTTGAAAGAGATTTGCTAATAACTAAATATTTTTCTTCACTTACTAGATTTTGTGGGTGCAATCCACTGAAAACCCTCAGGAGACAACACTCCTCCTCTAGGGAAAACCTAGAGGTTTAAAGGCTTGTTACACATACTCAGTGCAATCGCGTCACCTGTGAAAGTGGTGTAATAATTTTCTTATTTTTGTTTTGCTTGGGACGAGCAAAAAGATAAGTTTGGGGGTGTGATTAGTCTCTAATTTTGTATAATTTTTATCACATTCGTATATTTATTTGATATAAAATTCTGCTAATAAAGCTTTGCTTGCTTGATCTTAGGTCCATGGTGTGCAAATGAAGAAGAAGACCCTAAATCACCATTTAATGGGTGATTAAAGGCCTACCAAGTAGCCATTTACCTTAGGGAGAAGGTTTTGTCAGCCCAGGGCATCAAATCCAGAATCTAGAAGACCCAGCTGACAGGAGATAGAAGGGGCGACACGCTGCCCGAAGCCAGCCGCCGCCCTGGCAGGGCCGCGAAAACGTGGCCCGGGCCACGTTTTCGCGCGCCGTACGGGCGCGGGCACGCCCGTGCTTTGGACCAGGGGTTGTCCCCCTAGCTCCCTTTCCCCTGGTGTCTATAAATACCCCCGTTCTTCAATTGAAGATATCCAGAGTTTAGGAGTTGTTATTATCTTATTCTAGGAGTTGTAGTTATTGTAGTTTCCTTCTTCTTCTAGTTTTAGTTTAGCCATTAGAGTGAAAGAGAGAGTGTGTAAAAATTGTATTTGAAGGCGGCAATCTAATACAAGTAACTACTTCTCTTTCTTCTTTCCAATCACTCAGTGTTTTTTCATGCTTTTACTTACTTGTTGTTGTGTAACTCCCTTTCTCTTTACCACTTAACTCTTGTTGTTTCTTTTACTATCATGTTTAACTAACTTTTTCATTCCATGGCTAACTAACTACTAATCCACTAATCTCTAACAACTTAATTGATAACCTAAATGAGTCAATAGTGTCAAACAAGTCTTGTGCAAATGAGAGCTATGACATCTTAAGACGAGGGTTCTAGCTCTAACTTATCTACAAGATTAGCTCTCTTATATTTTATGCTTAACGGGTTTTTGATGATCTATAAACTTTTCTTGTTTTTGTAAGATAGAGATTTTCCTTTTAACTTTGTCGATACCATTAGTGCACTTGTGTCTTCCCTTTTTCTCTCCTTCTATTGGATCTTGATAAGGGAATGTCCAAGTTTTGCCATGTGAAGCTAAGTTAAAGGAAGGACTTTCATCCGATCCCAACGTGAATAGTTCCTATGCATGAAGGTAATACTTGCCTATGATCCATCGTGAGGCTACATCTTCAGGAAGTTAGAGATTATGGAAGCACTTAGTAGAAAGTTAGCCATGTGTTTTTTACCATTAAGAAAATCTACTTTTACAAACCACTAATCATTCTAAAATAATTTTTGAAACCAACTTGTTTTATTTTCAAATTCTTTAGTTGAAATAAAGAACTTTCTCTTTTCTTGGACAAAGAAGCCGCATCAAGCTTTTATCTCCCCCTCCTTGTGGATACGATCCATATAGCCACTTTGCTACTACGAAAGAATAGCAAAAGTAGTAACATAGACCCACACTCTTTTACTTATATTTGTGCATGCTTTTTGTTGATCAGTGAGTAACTAACCAAACCATCTCTCATTTAAACACATAAGTACATCTTCAAAGAGTTTTTCAAAGCTTTAGTTAATTCGAAGTTCTTGAAGGGCACTGTTAAAAGTTTGATCAGTGATTGGCTCATCAAAAGTGAAGATACTCAATTCAAGTTTTCTTTTTTAATGGAAACTCTAGATTTAAGATTATCAACACAATTTTCCTTATTACTATAATCACACTCATTCTTAAACAATTTATCAAGAAACAACGGCTCATCATCCATACATACATCCTCACAATTATGCTTAATGTGCTCTATTTTCTCACAATAATTGGACAAAAATGTTTTGCTGCTTAGTAGATATTTTTTTCACAAACTTTAATAACTTCATCCTCACATTTCGCTTGAAGTTCATCATCATTACAGTCACCCTTATAATACAATTCATCTTGCTCTACACGAGATGTAAGTGTAGTCAAATGATCTCTAATCATTTTATCTAGAAACCTAGGATAGACATCAAACATGCACACTTCCTCAACAGGTTTCTCATATTCAAGCTCTTCAATTCGATTAAAGTGAAATGATGGAGTGGACTCGAAGGGCATCTCGATGGAATAAATAGACATGTTGATGTGATCTAGAATTGACATAGGTCTCATAGTTTGGAGTTTGTTCATTTTATTAAGATTGATGTGTTCCTGAATTGACATGGGTCAAGTTGGGTTTGGATCAAGAACTGGTTGAGTAGAAAATGAATCCTTCTCTTGTTCATCAGCTAAGTCACTTGCTATCATATCTAGGTGGCCCAAGTGTTGAACATTGTCACTGAGCATTTGTTGTGAAGATTGCATGAAGTTTTCAAAAGTTTTCTCTCGTGTTGGCTGTGTGTCCTCTTGGTTGCTATTAAATTCAAATTGTGGGAGTGATGGAACCATGGAAGACCAATTGAATTGAGAATTAGTATGTAATTGGTCCCATGAAGAATCAGTATCATTCTAACACCCCAATTTGAAATTTGATGGACAGGGTTTGCTCATAGGTCCTTAAAATGTGGGAAATTGATTTGGACCTAATCCTAACAAATACCTTATTAAAGGACACTGTTCTAAAAGATGAGATGAGTTATGACAGTGATGGCACAAATATTAGGGTAAGACATAAAAGATGGGATAGGAGGTTGGATGTAATCACGAAAGCTCGTAAGAGAGGTTCGTGGATGGAAAGGAGGTTTGGTCTATAGAATAGATCATAACTAAATGAGTGTGGATAGGCCATGGGAATTTTTTTTTTATTTTTATTATTTTTGTTGGTGAATTATCTTTGGTTAACCTAGATGTACTGGGTCTCTTGACCACACATGCATGCAAATCAATAAAAAATAATATCACCAATCAAAAGCAGAAAATCAACCAAGCTTATTCTAAGGTAGACTTAGACCTAAACGACTCCTAACTTGTTAGATTGTCCACATGAGGTATAATACAGAATCTGATCACAAGACAATCAGGCAGATCAGGGCAAGATTGGCGGGAGGTATCCGCACAAAAAGTGGGCCGAATTAAGTCAAACCACTAGCCTTCGAGATTTCGTCTCTCAATCCCTGACCTTTGATGACAATTTGGCAAGAGTCAAATTCTAACGCCTTCCCCTTAGGTTAATCTCCAAATAAGTTTGAGATGTCCCAAGGGTTAACGTCTATCTGATTTTAAGTTAGGCTTAGGTTGTGCGTACTTGGAGATGGTTTGTGGGCGAAGGAAGGGTAATGACTCCCCCACCTTATCTTTTGTTGGGTTTTGCCCTTAAGATGATTTAGTGCAAGTATGCAAGATATAGAAAAGTAGCATTCAACAAGCAAGTAATCATTCAAGAATATTTCTTAAAGTATATGCTATGCAAATGTACCTTGTCTCCAGCTTTCTTCAATAGTAATTGAAATGTAAACGTAATCAGACAATTGCCTAGAAATGTAAGTTTAAACGTTTTTTTAGCACTTTCAATTGATTGATTATTGTTGGATTAAAAATAAGATTGTGAGATAATCATGTATAAGAAACTAGAAATAAAGAAAGCTTATTTTGCAGTGCAATATGTCCTGCAAAAAAAAAAAAATTTAGTAGTCCTACAAAAAATGCTTTTCTGCGGCAAACTCTTAAAATCCCGTTTCCTGCTTTCTAGAGCAGGGGAACAGGACATAAGTCTTCTTCTGCAATACTCGAATTCTTAATCTAATTTTCTTAACTCTAAAACAGAACATCAAACTTGTCAAAATACAAAGAATACCATCCCCTCTCCGGTATAACGTCGCCAAAATTTGATTGTGAAAAATTAAATTACCATGTAGCTTAGGGATAATGGGTCGTGTCCACAAGGATAAATGCGATGCAAGCGTTCCGGTGGTGTTGTTGAGGAAACAAATTTTAGTATATGTTCTTTAGAAGAAAGAAGATGGAGAGTAGAAAAGTGATTCAAAGAAAAATTGAAGATTTAGAATAGGTTTTGGAGAAGATGATTTTTAAAAAGACTTTAAGAGTGATTTGGTTGTGTTTTTAATGATGAAAAAGTACTAGGCTCACTAATCTTTAACTTAACTCTAGATTCTTATCTTGAAAGTTTAAATACCTTAATGTGATCATAGGCAAATATTTATCTTGCAATTAAAGAGAAGTTAAGTAAAAGACATGAGATAATTTTTAGAAATTGAACTTTAATTTTGAAAACATTTTTTAAGTTGAATGCTAAACCATCAAGGCAATTAAGCAAGCATGGAATAAAAATAAGATTTTTATAAGATTAATTCAAAGTTTAAGTTCAAAAATTAATCCCATCCTCATGTGCCTTCAAGAACACTCACTAAAAAGTAAGGCTTAAAGTAAGGCATGTAAATAATTCAACTGGGTCTTTTCGTTAAAATTGACTACAAATAGAATTAGAAAGAATGGATTAATGAGCGCAGAAGAGAAAATTTAGCTACTCATAGCGACTAAATTACAACTAAAAGAGTGAAAAGAAGACATAAACATACCGTCACAAAGAGAAAAAAATTGAAGAAGAGTCTTGAATCTTTAATGATGTCACGTTCAATCTTCGATTACAACATTCTTTCTCTCTCTCTCTCTCACTTTGTTTCTAGCCTAAACTAGAAAGCAATTAAACTTCTATCTAATAATAACCCCCACCTTAGGAATGAAGAAGAATTCTAATTCTAATTTTCTGTGTGTTCTTCATCTGCATTCTCTGGGTATTTATGGAGGAAACCTGGGGTAGTGACTCATCAAAATGCTGACTCATCAAAAGGTATATTTTCAGAATTTTGAAGTTGAACTGTGGATATGCTGAGAATATCCTTTTCTTCTCTTGATTGAAAATTTAATTGAATTGAGTTACAACTAACTGGCGTATTAATTACTGAATATAAGTTATCAAATGATTAAATTAGAAAAAGTAATCAATATAAGAATTGTAGCCTTTACGTGTTCTTTCTGGAGCATCTTAAATCATCAGATTTGCATTTCTATAATGAAAGTTATGATCAAATTATTAAAAGATGCCCAATCTGAATTTTGATTGAATTGTAGATTTTTAGAGTTTTCTTCTGTGACTCTATCTTACTATGTAATCAAAGGGTGTATTCTCAGAATTTGAATTTAAATCCTAAATATGCTGAGAATATCCTTTTCATCTTTACTTGGAGAATAATTGATTTTCAATCATGAATTTAATTGAATTTTCCTTTCAATCTCCAGATATGATTGCATCAAATCTATGAATTTATTGGGCTTTTTGGGTTTGTTGGTCTCTTTTCCTTCTTTTCTCTTTTTTAAAAAGTTTGCTCATTACTAAGCAAAAAAAGGAGAAAACACAGAGTTTATTAAAAATAATATAAGAATGTGACAATCAATATACAAAATTGATGAGTAATCAGTGGTCTCGGCGTAATGAGGAAATACGTGCAAATTATGTAGTTATGAAGATTCGAATTTTCACACCCTCAATTACAACTCCCACAGGTATGTATACACCTCGATCTGGATGGAGAAAGGGGTTAGCTTCTAATTACCACCGAAAAAATTACACACAAGCACTCTTTCGCTTGCTTCCACTCCAAATGAGGATTCTCATTCTCACGTCTGACGGTCTTTGGCTGGCATCACACTGGTGCTCTTGACCTGAAAGGTGTTCTTTCCTTTTCTATGTTTTTTGCAGGATCAATTGGGAGCGTCCCACCATCTGTTGTGAAAAATTCTCACCACATTGGTGCTTTCATTGAGAGCTCTTGGGTATGAAATCACTTAGAGGGGGGCGAATAGGTGATATGCGAATCAATGTGAAAATTAAAAACTTATTAACAATAATTCTATACTAATATATGAATACATAAACAATGTCAAACTTACAATCAACAAATAAAGCCGTATACCCCGTGAAGGGCTCTAAACTTCTCCTCGTGATTCCTATTAAATAATAGTTGAGGTGCTTAATTGCTTTCTTAGTAAAAATGAGTGCAAGCACATTAAACAATATCAAGCATAAGAATAAGCAATTATAAAAATGCAAGACATTAATATGAATAAATATGAGAGGGAGAGACAAGCAATCACAAACGCGGGAGAAATGCTTTGAGATTCGAGCAACTTGCTCTAGGTCTCTGCCTTCACCGTAATAAAGGATTTCACTCGAATTGATATCGCAAAATCACTTGGTGCTGCAACACCTACAAGCTCCCTCACAAGTTCCCGCAAGAACTCCAACACACAGCCCGCAAGCTCTATCGAGATTGCAACCTCCAACAGCTCAATAAAAGAATTTAGACATTTGGTAATCAACACACGATCACAAACACAACTCTCTTGAAACCCAACTTATAGAATAGATAGAATTGATGGCTCAAGTGTGGGTGAGAGAAAACAAAGATTAGAATAATAGTTGAAGAAAACTCTTATTGCAAAACTTGATTTTCTTTGAAAACTTGTTATTTTTGTTGTTCAAACCATCTTTAAACACTCCTTTATATAAGAGAAGGTTAGAGACCTATTCTCAGCAAACCTAATAATTAAAACACGTTAAAAACCATTAAAAACATAAAATAGCCATTTGAAATGAATCTGAATTGATTTGCAAAGAAAAATAGCCGTTATATAGCAAAACAGGCATATTTGATTATTGGCAATTGACCGGGTGGTTGATCGGCTAAGGCTAATTATGCGTTGCCATTGGTCGACCGGCAGTCGACCGACCAGAGTGGCATCCTGAGCTCTCAATACTAACAGTCTACCGAGTGATCGATTGATTGAGGCAAAACATGCACAGAAAAATAAAGTTTAGAAATGATAAAGATATTGTGCTAGGGTTCCTCAATACTACCGCTATAGCAAATGGCTATGCGGGTCATGATCTACAAAGAAGGAAAGCGATAGAAGCATTTAAATATTCTTTTTAAGTTACTAAAACCAGTTAATAGTTTCTTCTTAGTTTTGAAATACAAGAAAAGAAAAGAGTTAATTTAGAAAAGAAGTAAAAGATAAAAGAAGAAGATGGTGTTGGTATTTTCATTTTTAGTCAAAAGAAGAACTAATTTGAAAGAGAAAGAAATGAAGAAAGAGTTTAAAGTCTATTTAAAACTTATAAAATTAAAAGAAAGAAAGAAGACAAAAGTATACTTATCTCTTTTGGCTGATTACTTGCCTTGGATCGTTGGCGACGGTTTTATCTTGATTCGGAGGCGATCAACGCATAGCCCATAAGAGTCGATTCAAGTCTCTTCCACATTACATCATCATGACAATGCAAGCATGAAATGGTACAGCTTGAGACTAGACCCCCTTGTCATGAGCTTTCGGTGGCACTCGCAATGGTAAGGTGATTCCGATGCTATCTGAGTCACTTGAGTTATAATTGATACTAAAAGAAATAAAGTAAAAACAAGATGAAGAAAACAAAAAGCAAACTTTGATTAATTTAAAAATGATAAATGAAAAAAGAAGGTTACATTCAGTGTCACTTTAAATACATGTCTTCCTCTCCTTCTCTTATGAATCTCTTCTCTAATATAATTTTGCAAATAAATGGAAAATTACATTGAAATAAAAGAAAATTCTTAGTTAAACTAGAGTAAGAATCCTAATCCTAGCTCTCTGCTTTATGGCACCTGTCTGCCTTCAGAACTGATGGTATTTATAGGAGAAATGAAGGAAGGGAAGCGCGCTTTAGATGACACCAAAATGCTAGCCCAACGACCTTTACCTAGTTGTACAAATGTAGCCAAAGTCGCGTTTGCGCTATGAGGATCTGGCCGTTGGGCCAGATCCTGAGTGCGTGGATCTCCCTTCTGTGGTTATCCTATTGTATATAGATAGGATTTCCTCTAGGCTTTTGGATATGCAATTATCTCTATTGCTTCTTAGCTAAGAGAATAAATTCAAATAAATCTAAATTAAATGGGATAGATTTGACATTATCCTTTCCTTCTTCATTACTCATCATCTGCACAAATTTGACATTAAGACAAGTTAATTGTACACAATAAATGTGAAAATATATTAATAAATTATGCAATGTATGTGCACCATTTTTGCAGGTTACGCGACTGCATTGAGCATGTGCAGCAAGCCTTAAACCTCTAAGTTACCCCTAGAGGAGGAGTTGTAATCTCCTAAGAATTTTTAGTGAATTACACCCACAAAATTCATAAAAAAAGAAAAACAAGGTATTAGCATTTTGAAAACGTATTTTGGAAGAGAAAAATATTTGAAGAATTTTTGTAAAAAGTTAAGTAATCTATAAGTCTTAGGGTCACCAAACTATTCATTTCTAAACTTAGTCTCTATTCAAAAACTTATTATCAATCACGGTAAGCATTAAAAACTATATTTCTCACCTAGTTTATTATTTTATCCTAAATCATATGCATCTTTGTGACCGTGAATGTTTTGACTAAGAACTCTTCAACTCTTACTCTTATGTCTTATTTTACATTTTATGGCGGTGATATCTCTTAATGATATTAGGCTTTGAAATTTGCCCATGTAACGAGCCTTAGGTTGATGACTCTCAATCAGATGGTCTTAGAGCACCGGGTGAGAAAAACGCCCCAAAGACATAAGGACCCGAGCAAACAAGGCCACAAAACTAAGAATTTTTATTGATTATATGGACCATTTTTATAAATGAATATTTATGCTTTGTGAGGCAAAATTACCCAGCTTAGTCAGAGGATTTTAATAAATAGTATTTTTTATAAGGTATAAGAATCTTTATTTTTGAACTCTAAGTGTGTAAGTGTATAAAATATACATATTTCATCAAGGTAAAATACAGACCAGATTACTTTTCCAATTTTTCTAAACCTAGAAATCAAACAAATAATCTTATTTTAACTAAATATGAGAATTCTAATTATGATTTTCTTGTTCCTTAAAGTTAACTTAATTTCTTACAAAAATAAATCAAAATATTGTTTCCCTTTTCAAAAAGTTTTTAAAGAAAAGAAAATATTTTTAAATTTATATAAAAAAGAAAAACCTACTTTAGTAAAACCCTCCCCCACACCTATCTCATGCATTATCCTTAATGTATGAATGAATGCATATATGCATTAAAAAGAAGAAAGGGAAGAAAAATGTTACCTCAAGATGGTAGTTTCGGTGGTGGTTGGATTGGGGCAAGTGTTGCTGCCCAATCTAAATAATGTCGAGTTTCAAGGCACCCACCTTTGATCTCTTTTTTATTAACTTTATTATAACCCCCAATTTGATTAGGATAATGCAAGATCCTAATATGAAAATTATCCCGGTTATATGACCAATCTTGAAATATCATCTCAGAGTCATAATGTTCTACACCTTGGTGTAGCAAAGGAATGTGATTCGGTGAAATGGATGATTTGGGATCCAGAATGAAAGGAGAGGGAACCATACTAACTTGAAAATATGACTTAAATCAAGTTTATGTATGAGAGTCGATTTTGGTTTAAGAATTGGGTCTAAATAAAAGAGTTGAATCACATTCTTTTCTCACTAATGAAATGTGATTTTCCAAAATAGGTGGTTCAATTTGAAGATTTATGGGTACAGGAATTAATGTTGACTTGGTAATATGATCCAAATTTGGTAAAGATATCAGTGTCAGCAAAGATTCAAAATTTGGAACTGAATCACAAAACTGAAGATCGGGTTCATATCCATGTTCAAGTTCAATCTCATTGAAGTGAAAACTTACCAATTTGTCAAGGGTTTGGAATTAGTCAAGTCAAGGTAGTGTGATTAAATTGAATCTTGGTTATAATTTTTAAGACACTAAGATTCTTGGTTCCTATCAATATAGCTAGAAAAATCAGGAATAATTAAAAATGTGTAATGTAAAGTTTCCTTACACTTATCAATTATTGGGTTTCATAACTGATTAACTCTGTCATATTGATAAATTGGTTGAAATCATTTTGAATCTGAATCAAGGTTTCCAAATTATTTTTCAAGTCAATCGGTTCTTCTTGTTGTTGTGGGACTTAGAAAATGGAGTAAAGATCTTGAATTTGGACGTTTAATGAAATTGTGAGTCTATCATATTTTGAAATTGTCATTCAGACTCATGCAAGGCTTCTATATTCTTTTCTAACTCAAGTTTTTTTTTTCTATTAGTTGATCATGACAAGGAGTATATGAAGCTGAATATTGGAACGGTGGTTGGCAATATGACTCAGAGGAGTTGTATCCCCACTGACTCGATGAAGAGTGGTGATGATTATTTCAATCTTTATAATTCTGGGATTAAGGCATAGGTTGAGTCAGATAAAACCAATTTGACATACTTGGTTGGTTAAAGTTATAAAATGGCGGGTTGGTAATATCCGAGTCAAAAAAGGTCAGGGTGAAGAATTAATTATTATTAAAGTTTCAAAAAAATTGGTTACAATCCATTTCACATAAAATGATAAAAAATAAAACAAACAAACAAACAAATAAACAAACAAAAAGAAAGAAAAATCTAGCCTATGTTAGGGTAGAGCTTAGACCTAGACGACTCTTAACTGGTTGACTATCTAAGAGAGGTATATTGCAACAGTCTGACCACAGGTTAATCGGTCAGGTAGAGGCAAAATGCAGTGAGAGGTATTCGTACAGAGCAACGGGCCTTAATTATGTTAAACCACTAGTTTTCAAAGATCTTACCTCTTAATCTCTAACCTTAGACAACGATTTGGCCTGAGTGACACTCTAACAACTTCCTCTGAGGTCAATCTTCTATTGAGCTCAAGATGTCCCTAGGGCCAACGTCTACTCAATTTTAGGTAGTCTGGGTTTGTGAGTGAGGAGATGATTTTTAGGCTAAGGAAAGATAATGACTCTCCACCTTATCTTATTTATAAGCTAAGCCCTTAGTCGTTTTAGTGCAAGTGTAAAATTATATAGCAGAAAGCAATACTTAAGAATTATAAATCACTCAAAAGTGTTCCTATATTATATGCTATGCGCATGTACTATGGCTCCAACACTCTTCAATAATAATGAAAATAAACGAGTTAAATGAATGCCAAGAATGCAAAGTCTAATCATTTTCTAAGATTTTTAATCACAGTTATTGTTGAATTAAAACAGTATGCATAAACATATATCAAGAAAAACTAACTGCAGAATTTAACTTAATTTGCAATTTTGTATGACCTGCAAAAAAATCAGATCAGTAGTCCATAGTATTGTTGTGTTTTCGCGGCAATCCTATCGTCTCTGTGCCCTGCTTTCTAGAATAGTGTCATAGAGCAGTGAGGATTCTTCTGTAGCTTGTAATTTCATGAATTTTGTCCTTGCACGCCAAAGCAGAGAAGAAAATTAACCATTGGTAAATAAAAAAGAAACACTGTCTCTCTTCAGCAACGACACCAAAATTTGATCGAGGCGAAATCTGCGCAGAAAAATAGAGTTTAGAAATGACAAAGATATTGTGCTAGGGTCCTCAATACTACCGCTATAACAAGTGGATATACGGGTCGTGATCTACAAGGAGAGAAAGCGATAGAAACGCCTTGTGGAAAGTGATAGAAGCATTTAAGTATCTTTTTAAGTTACTAAAACTGGCTAAGAGTTTCTTCTTAGTTTTGAAATACAAAAAAAAAGGTTAAGTTAGAAAAGAAAGTGGCAGATAAAAGAAGAAGATGGTGTTGGTATTTTCATTTTTTAGTTAAAAAAAGAACTAAGTTAAAAGAGAAAGAAATGAAGAAAGAGTTAGTTTTTTTAAAATCTATTTAAAACTAAAAAATTAAAAGAAAGAAAGAAGACATAAGTATACTTACCTCTTTTGGCTGATTACTTACCTTGGATCATTGACGTCGGGTTTACCTTGATTTGAAGGCGATCATCGTATAGCCCATAAGAGTTAATCTGAGTCTCTTCCACATTATATCGCAAGTACGAAATGATAGTGCTTGAGATTAGATTCCATCGTCATGAGCTATCGGTGGTACTCGCAACGGCAAGAAGATTCTGATGCTATCTAACTCACTTGGATTACAATTGATACAGAAAGAAATAAAGTAAAAACAAGAAGAAGAAAACAAAAGGCAAACTCTGATTAAATTGAAAAACGATAAAAGAAAAGAAGAAGATTATATTCAGTGTCACTTTAAATACGTTTCTTTTTCTCCTTCTCTAATGAATCTCTTCTCTAATCTAAGTTTACAAATAAACAGAAAATTACATTGAAATACAAAAAAAAAAAATCTAAGTTAAACAAGAATAAGAATCCTAATCCTAGTTCTCTACTTTTTGGTGCTCGTATACCTTCAGAACTGGTGTTTATAGTAGAAATGGAGGGAGGGAAGCGCGCTTTGTGGATGACACCAAAACCCTAGCCCAACGACCCTACCTAGCCGTTAGGCCAGATCCTAAGCACGTGGATCTTCCTTCTGCTATTATCCCATTGTATATAGATAGGATTTCCTCTAGGCTTCTGGATTTGCAATTATCTCTATTGATTCTTCAAGCTAAGAGAATAAATGGGATAGATTTGGGATTACCCTATCCTTCTCCATTAATCATCACATACACAAGTTTGAAATTAAGACAAGTTAATTGCAGTGTTTATTACACAATAAATGTGAGAATATAGTAATAAATTATGCAATGTACGTGTACAATCAATGATCGGCTAGTGCCAGTGAAAACTGGGGCTAAGCGAGCGTTCGACCAGGCTCAGAGCCAGAAAGCTATGTGCACTCTATGCACATCCGGTTAATTGGACGGTCGATTGACAAAACTTTCGCTGTTGTCGGTCTACCATGCGGTCGACCGGCCTTAGCCTAAAAACAAATATTCTTTTAGTTTTTAAAAACTCTTTAGAAAATCAAAGTAAATTATCTTAAAAATCTTCAAAAATAAGTTCTTGGAAATTCAATTAAACATACCATTTTGTGATCAAGAATCAACACATATTTCAAACACGTGAACTTCTTTTTGAGATGTTTAAATTTATTTTTGAAATATAAATCATTTAAAAATATTTTCCTAAAACTAAACATTTAATATTAAACTTTTGTAAACATGTTTTTCTAAACATGTATAAAACACAAAAACAAGTTACTAAAACTCCGTTTAATCTCTAATGTGCATACCAATACACATATAAACTAATATAAAACTTGTTTTTGAGATTTTCTTTTCATAAAACAATCTTTTGATAAAAATAAAATTTAAACCATAAATTTGTTTTCAATGAAACTAATCAAAATCGATATAAAAAACTTGTGTGTGTAAGCTTGAGCAATCAAATCTACACTTCTCTTCACCAGAATCTAAACTAACAAACTCTTACATATTTAATTAAAGTCTTTTTCATCTTGAATTAACTTCAACAAACTCGATCTTCTTCTTGTCTTGATTCATACTGAGCTTGACTCATCTTGTGTATTTAATTTGTTCATAGTGCTTGGGCTTTCGAATCAATACTGGATAACTCCAATCCTCAACTTTGAGTCCATTGTTGAAACTAAATACAGACTCATATTTTTTTTAGAATTTGAAACTTAAACATGCAAGATCATTAGTGTTATAACTGTATGAGTTAATCATCATCAAAACTAATGTGATGGGCCTTTGAGACAATAATCTCTCCTTTTTTAATAATGATAAAACTCATGGAGTTATATACATGCATGAATTAGTGAAAAGCTTTGTAAAAGCTCCCTTTTAACTCATGCATAGTAAATAACCAACAAGAACAAAACAAACAAAAAAGAAAAGAAAAGGAAGAAAAAATCAACCAAACCTGAACTAAGGTAACCCTAGACCTATAAGACTCCAGAATGGTCAACTGTCCATGAGAGAGATATTACAGTAATCTGACTACAACATAATCGGCCAGGTAGGGGTAAGATTCAGTGGAAAGTATCCGTGTGTGAGCAACGAGCCTTAATTACGCCAAACTACTGAATCTTTGAAGCTTAATCTCTTAATCCCCAATCATTAGATAAGTGTCAAACTCTAAAACTTCCTTCCAAGATCAATCTCCTATTGAGTCCGAGATGTCCTTAGGGCCAACGTCTATTCATTTTTAATTAGGCTCTGGTGAGTGAGTGCAAGGAGAAGATTTTTAGGCCAAGGAAGGGTAATGATTTCTTAACTTATCTTGTTTATTTGGGATTTGCGCTTAATATTATTTTTGTGCAATGTGTACAAGTATTAACAATAAGATAACACTCAAAGCGATTAAATCACTCAAACGTTTTCCTATGCTAAATGCAACGACACATACCTTACTCCAGCACTCTTCAACGGTAATGAAAAGGTAACAAATTAGATAAATGCTCTAAATACAAAGTTTAACTATTTTTTAGAGTTTTCAACAAATGGGTCGCTGTTGAGTTAGAAACAGTAAACAAAATCAGACAATCAAGAAAACTAAATATAATAGAATATACTTTTTGCAATGCAGCAGCTCTACCAAAATTTTGAATTAGTAGTCAGCTGAAATTACCGCGCAAACGCGGCCTTGGTCTCGCAAACGCGGCAAGTTTGAAGGCTCCTGTGCTCTGCTTTCTTGAGCAAAGGCACAGGGCAGTAATATGTCTTCTGCAATAAAAATTTTCCTAAAATCTGCTACTGCACACAGAAACAGAGAGAAAAAAAAATATTAATTCGGTTACAAAAAATACTATTTCCTTGTCAGCAACGGCACCAAAAATTTGATCGAGTTGGAAAATCAAAATAGAAAATCATTTTCTAAATCATCAAATCCGAACTCATGCAGTGTGTGTCTTTTGAAATCAATGTGTCTTGTTAGTTGGTTTTTATGTACCGCATAGCGCTAGGGCTATCGGTCGTGTCCATAGGGAGATATACGATAAAAACATTTTGGTATTTTACTAAAATTGATTGCTTCTCTGTTTTTGAGAACAAAACAAAAATAAAGAAAGGAAGAGAAATTAAGATATGGTGTTGGTTGTCGTTTGTAAAAGAAAAATGCGAAAACAATAAAGTTTGGTGAAAGAAAGTCAAAAGAAGTGACAAATAGTTTTGGAAAATGCATAGTGAAAAATGAAAGAAAGAGAAATAAGTTTGAATGTAGGAGAAGAAGTCATGTCTAACTAATCAACTAAATACCATTAACATACTAAACCTTGAGATGGATTGTGCCTCATATTGAATTCATTGGCAATGGATACACCTTAATCTTCATGAATCAAGCATTATTCAATAATGGAGTCAGGTTCCAAGCTTGGTGATAATTTCCTCAAGTGGTCATAGGCTCATGATTAGTATCCAAGAATGAAACATAAGAATTGTGATTTCACTATGATCTATGCATAACAAGGCAAGTAAGTTCATTAAATCATCAAATGTATAAGTGAGCTAGCATGAAATAAGAAGCTTTACCACTATATTGTTAGCATAAACCAAAGTGATCACCCATCTTCATGATCTATCAAGGCACGTGTGATTAGTCATCAATTCTTCATTTTATCATTGCATTTTCCTACCGTTTATGAATAAAATATTGCTATTTGCCCGTGTTTTGGTTTCTTGTGTAGACTACAAAGGTATAGGGAAAAGTTCAAATAAAGCTTAATTAAACTCATTTTCGGGTAACAATTCATAATTGTAGATACCAAGGCAAGGAGCTTTTAGAAGAATACATTGGATCCCGAATTGAGGTTGTATCTAGAGAAATATGTATCCAAAATACGCAAAATAAAATATATACAGAAGCCTCTCAAAGCGAGACGCAGCTATAGCCAAAAGATCAGGGCCATTGGCCCTGATCAAGCTACTCAAATGCGACTATGGCCGTATTTGTGCGGCTAGATCAGGGCCAATGGATCTGATCTTCGAGCGTGGCATCGTCCAGCTAAACCCTATCTCGTTTTGCCTATAAATGCTGCATGTAAGAGCTAGAATTTGAGAGAGGAGACCAGTGGCTAGGGTTTCTTCTCCTTAGGATTAGTTTAGGATTTTTTCTTCTTTTCTTATATTTTTCTTTCTCTTTTAGATCTAGGATTAGACCAGAGATTGATTTAGAAGAGAAAGAAAGAGAGAGTTATTGTAATAGCTAGGTGACAAATCTATAAAAATTTCCTCCCTTCTTTCTATTGTTTCTTTGATTTTTTCCTAGATCCTTAGCTAGTTTTCTCTTATGGTAACTAACTACTAGCCACTAACTATTTAACTCCTTGATTGATAATCCACATGAATCTAATAGCCTCTACAAGGCCTTACTCTTACAAGAGCCAATGATGGCTCATGATGATGGGTTCTAACTCTTAACTTGCTAACAAGATAACTTGCACTACTTACTTTACTTCATACTTGCTCTCTAGTAGTTTTGATGATTTAATTGTATTGTGCACCTTGTTAACCAAGCTTTGATGTGGAGAACAATCTTATATACCTGTAGGATCTAAAAACAATGACAAACACTAAAAAGGAGATGAATAGTGTTTATAAACTTTTAATAACAAAAAGTAAATTACTTACAAGAAAGTAAAATGCACAGAATAAATCTCAAAAAAATGCAAACACAAACACGAGAGATTTTATCCTGGTTCGGTCCTTGTGACCTACGTCCAGTCCCTAAGCAACCCGCTTGAGATTTTCTTTATCCTAATTTTGATACACCCCAAAATAACTCCTGTACACCACTTGACAAAATACCCTTCGTCAAATCGTACAACTCTTCTTTACACCAAGAAGGTACTTTCTTTGATTGATTATAATGTAGCCTATAAGCCTTTAAACTTATATGTGATTGTGAATAAGGTTTCTTATAGGAGGACTCTCAGAATTTGGCATAAGGGATTTAGAATTATGTGAAGAACAGAAACTAGAGAATAGTTTTCTGAAAAACAGAGCTTTTTAATAGAGTTTTGAATAGAAAACTAATGATTTGAATTGGTGAATTTATCCAAGGACAAATCCCTATTTATAGATGAAATCAGTAGTCAGTTAGTGAAATTATCAACTCAAATTTGAAAAACAAAACGTTGAAGAAAACACCAGACAAAACTGAATAACAGTCAGAAACTGAACTTAGTCGACTAGGGTATGAGATTAGTCAACTACTATAAGAAATTTTACCTAGGTTAGTCGACTACCTTAAATACCAAGTCGACTATATTAATCTGACACAGATTGATAGGTCTCTGGAAACTAAAACTAGTCGACTATATAAAAGGATTAGTCAACTAATTTTGATTAAAATTAAAAAATAGGGAACATATACTTTTTTGTGAAGACACTTAGTTGACTATATAATATAGTAAGTCGACTATAGGATATGTTAGTCGACTATAGAAGGGGATAAGTCGACTATAAGACTATTTTGTGTGTGTGATCAAGGCTTTTAATAATCGTCTAAAAGTACACAAAAATAGTAAATATCCTTGTATAATTTTGAGCTACAAGAACTCAGTACTAGCTCTTTAGATTGAGCTCTAATATACCTGCATCACAATTGTTATCATCAAAATCTATTATCATAAAAATGTAAGTTCCAACATTCTCTCTCTTTTTGATGATGACAAGCTGTGTGTACAAAAACTCCCCCTATAGAGAAACTCCCCCTGCAGAGAACAGATATAACATATATATATAATAAGTGTTCTCCCCCTGCATAAAATACATCATGACATACATGTATGATACATTATGTTTTGTATTACCAAGTGTTTGGAATAACCGCTATCAAGTATCCACTTTTCTTTATAAGGTGCCTATCAGATAAAACATTTTATATGGCACCCATCATGACAGGGTCTGAAAAAGATTAGTTTTTAAGAATCCAAACCCAATTTGAATTTGGTGTCCATCTGTTAGTGTATACATAATTACAAGAATTACAAACTTGATGTATATATGGTGCAATATAGGCATTTTTATCCACAATATTTAGATTATTAGGAATCCATATATATTTATACCAAGATCTTTTTAAAACAGTATTAATGTTTTTCTTAACAAAAGAATTATATGTAACATAATTATTCTTTTTGTAAACATGTGTAGGTTTTTCAAATTTATCTCTTGAAAATCTAAGACCAAAATGATTATTTTAAATCTTTTGATAAGACAATCAATCATTTAGTTTTTCTTTTCCCTCAAATTTTGTCACATTTTTCAAAATTTCTTCATATTTTATTTTGAAACTTGTCATTTCTTTATCTAAAATAGAAATTCTAGAATTTAAAAAATAGTTTCTCTTTTAAGCAAAGCATTCTCTTTTAAGAAATTTTCATTATCCTTTTTTAAAGATGAAATAACTTTTTCAAATCAGATTTTTTGAGAATTTAAGGAAGACATTTGAGAAATATGAAGTGAATTTTCTTTGTTGAGTCTTTCATTTCTTTTGTTAAAACTTTATTTTTAATCTTTTCATTCTCAAAATCATCATATAGTTCATTAAATGCATCCAATAATTCAGCATATTTTTGTACCTCATCTTCTTGAGCCATAAAACAGACATTAGCAATATCAATGGCTTCATCTTCATCAGAGGAAGATAAATCACTATCCTTCCAAGTTTCTTGATAATCTTTCTTCTTTTTGTTGAATTTGTTGAAAGTCTTGAAGTTCCATTTGTATTTTAGCAATGACAATCCTTCTTCATATAACCTGATTTATTACACTTAAAATAAAGAGGATTTAAAACAAAGAGGATTAAACTTACCTTATTTCAAGAACTTCCTGAATTTTCTTAAGATCATCACCATTTCCTCTTCATTATCGTCTAAATTGTCCAAATCTGTGGATTATAGAAGGTAAGTACTTTCTTCTTGGATTGAAGTTGCTGTTCATCCTTCTTTCTATCTTCAAGTTGAACTTCATATGTCAAAATTACCAATAAGGTTTTCTAATAACATTGTTGAGAGGTCATTTGGTTCTTCTATTATAGTAGTTTTCTTCTCTCACTCTGACGTGAGTACACGGAGAACCTTTCTAACTGTTTTAACTTGAGTGTATTCCTTTCCAAGGGATACTAAGAAATTTGTAATATAAGTGAAACTTGTAACCATTTCTGCAATAGATTCATTTTCCTTCATTTTGAAGAGTTCAAACCTGTGAACAAGAACAGAGATTTTAGATTCTTTAACTTTATTGGTACCTTCATGTGTTACCTGTAAAATCTGTCATATTTGATTCGCATATCTGGGCGTTGACACACGATTGAATTTTTCTTTGTTCAAGGCACAGAAAAGCGCGTTCATTGCTTTAGCATCAAGATTGACAGATTTCTTTTGTTCTCACTCCAAGCATTATAATTGGTGGTAGGCTTGGTGTATAATACTTCCACTATGTTCCATAGTTTATAACTGAGTAATTGCAAGTAAATCTTCATTCTGCACTTTCAGTAATTGTAGTTTGATCCATCAAACAATGATGAATGTTGTGTAGAATGTCCTTTCTTGAATTGTGATGAAGGAAATTATGTTGCCATCCTTGAACACAGCTCAGATACCAAATGTAGGATCTAAAAATAAGGCAACATAAACACTAAAAAGGAGATGAATTGTGTTTATAAACTTTTAATAATAAAAAGTAAACTACTTGCAAGAAAGTAAAATGCACAGAATAAATCTCAAAAAATACAAACACGAGAGATTTTATCCTGATTCGGTCCTTGTGACCTACGTCCAGTCCCTAAGAAACCCGCTTGAGATTTTTTTATCCTGATTTTGATACACCCTAAAATCAACTCTTGTACATCACTTGACAAAACACCCTTCGTCAAATCTGTACAACTCCTCCTTACACCAAGAAGACACTTTTTTTGATTGATTACAATGTATCCTATAAGCCTTGAAACTTATATGTGATTGTGAATAAGGTATCTTATATGAGGACTCTCAAAATTCTTCACAAGGGATTTAGAATTGTGTGAAAAACAGAAAGTAGAGAATTCTTTTATGAAAAACAGAACTTTTTAACAGAGTTTGGATAGAAAACTAATAATTTGAATTGGTGAATTCATCTAAGGACAACACCCCTATTTATAGGTGAAATCAATGGTCAGTTAGAGAAGTTATCAACTCAAATTTGAAAATCAAAACGTTGAAGAAAATATCAGAATATCAAAAACTGAATAATAGTCAGAAGTTGAACTTAGTCGACTAGGGTATGAGATTAGTCGACTAGTATAAGAAATTTTACCTAGGTTAGTCGACTACCTTAAAGACCAAGTCGACTATATTAATCTGACACAGATTGATAGGTCTCTGAAAACTAAAACTAGTCGACTATATAAAAAGATTAGTCGCTAATTTTGATTACAGTTAAAAAATAGAGAACATATACTTTTCTGTGAAGAAACTTAGTCGACTATATAATATTGTAAGTCGACTATAGGATATGTTAGTCGACTATAGAAGAGGATAAGTCGACTATAAGGCTATTTTGTGTGTGATCAAGGCTTTTTAACAATCGTCTAAAATACACAAAATAGTAATTGTCCTTTTATAATCTTGAGCTACCAGAACTCAATACTAGCTCTTTAAATTGAGCTCCAATATACCTGCATCACAATTGTTATCATCAAAATCTGTCATCATCAAAATATAAGTTCTAACAAGACCATACTTGAAAAGCTCTTGAAGCCAAGCCTAGTAATTGCCAAGGATCCATGTGAGATAACTATCACTCTAAGAGGTTAGTATGGTTAATTGAGCAATTAGCAGTTAGTAGCCATGAGTTTTCTTCCTTTTGATTTTTTTTTTCAAACCAATCTCCAAACCACTTTATCACGTTTTTATCTTGGTTTTCAACTTATTCTCTCTCTCTCTCTCTTCTAGTTTTGTTTTCTTTTTTTTCCTTTTTGAATCTTTGAAACCTAGAAGAACTCATTAACACTATCGTGATATGATTAAAAATTCTTTTATCACTTTCCGTTCTTGTGGATTCGGCCCGTATAACCTATATGCTATCATGGTAGTATCGAGAAAGCCAAAGCACGCAGACTTAAATTCTGAATTTCTAAATACATATTTTTGTGCACGGTTTACCTCTGATCAAAAATTTGGCGCTATTGTCAGGGATTGTGAATAGTTATTTCACAAGTTTGCTAACATTTCTTCTCTGTTTCTGTGTGCAGGTCAATTTTTACAGGATTTAGATATTGTAGAAGATCAGAAATGCATGTAGCCCCTACTCTCAAAAGCAGGGCCCTACTTCCCCAGTATTGCCGTGCAATCGTGGTAATAGTCGCGTTTACGTAGCAATAACAGGGAGCACCGCTCCCTGTTTTGCAGTGGCTTCACACTTTGCACTTAACTCCTAATTCTGCCATCTGTTTCCTATATTATTGCCTGTACACTGCAATAATTAACAACAAATATCAGTAACTATATGTGTTAAACATTTGCATTATAGGCACATTTCGATTTCAATTTCATATTATTGTATTTTATTCTATTATTGAGTGTTGGACTGAGGTGTACAAATTGCATTACATATAGATTAGGACAACATATAGGTGATTTACTTGCTTAAGTGTTTATTCTTGCCTATATTGTATACTTGCACGAATCAAAATTAATGGCATAACCCAATACAACATAAGATGAGGAAGTCATTACAACCCCTTGGCAAAAATCACCTGCCCATTCACAAAATTCAAGCTGAAATAAAACTTATTAGACGTTGGCCCCTAAAGGCATCCCAGACTTATTAAGAGATTGATCTCAGGAGGAAGTTGTTAGTATCAGACTCTTACCAAATCAGTGTCTAAGGACTAGGGATTAAGAGGAAATGCTTCGAAGATTTAGTGATTTGGCGTAATTAAGGCCCGTTTCTTAAGCGCGAATATCTCCCTCTGAATTTTCCCCCTACCTGGCCGATTAGCTCATGGTCAGATACTGCATTAGCCCTCTCCTGGACAATCGACTAGTTAGGAGCCGTCTAGGTTAACCTAGCATAGATTTGTTTGATTTTTCTTTCTTTTTGTTTGTTTTTATTTGTGTTTGTTGTGAAATGGATTATAACAAAAAAATTCCAACTTTAATATGACCATATTTTACCCCGATCTCATTGGACTCGAATAACTCCAACCCTGCTTTATATAACATGAACCAACCAAATAGACCAGATTGGATTTATTCGACTCAACCCATATTCCCACTCTTTTGACCAAAATTTTCAAAATAATTTTCACTCTTCACAGAGTCAATTGGGATTCACCTCCTCCGATTTAAATTTTCAATTATCTTATCTGCAATCATTCCCTAATTTTGCTTCATGTACTCCTTTTCTAGAATAACCAATTGAAGAAAATCATAGTTAGAAAAGAGTCAAAAGCCTTACATGAGTCCGAGCAACAAATTCAATAACATTTTGGATTCACAGTTTACACAGACCTTTCAAGATTTATACTCACCTTTTCCAGTCCCACCTCTGCAAGAAGAAAAATCTGACTTTAAAAAGAGTATAGATATCTTGCTTGAGTCCGAACAACAAATTTAACATCTGATGGACTCTCAAATTTAAAGTTTTCAAAATCAAGCTTCCTACTCACCTTTTCAAGAAGAACCAAATGACCAGGAAAAGAGTATGAAAGACATGATTCAGATCCAAAATTTTGTTACCCAGTCCATCGATAGGTTAGAAGCATAAATGAGCGAATTGTTCAATGCTTATAGGAATGAAGAAACTCTTCCTTATCAACCTTTGACCAATCCTGATATCTCTAACCCTATCGATCTGACTCAAGAATCATGGTGTTTTGGAAACCAAAATTCAATTTCATCACATCCATTGAACTTGACCAAAATCAAAATTTTGAGAACCACATGGGCAATTTGGAAAGTTATCCCTTTCCTGAAATTGAACTTGAGCATGAATGTGATTCTGAATCTCAAATTGGTAATTCAAATCCACTTCTTAACTCAATATTGACTCCGATATCTATACTTGATTTTAATCACTTTCTTGAGTAATATTGAATCCTGTACCAGTACATTATGAAATTGAATCACTAATCTTTCAAAATCGCATTCCGTTGATGGGGCGAGTATGTGAACCTCATTTTTTTGGTTTGGATCCAACTTTTAAACAATTTTTTACTCCTAAATATTTACTTGATTTCAGTTAGTTTTCTGAGTTGGTATTCGTTCCTGCACCTTTTGAGCCCAAATCAATCATCTTCCATAATCACACTAAGTTTTTGGATAAAGGTGTAGAACAAAATAGAGATTATTTTCAAAATTGGAAATTTGATGGGGATAACTTTCTAAATAAAATCATACACATATATAATCTATTATTGGGTTATATTAGGAGAGAGGTCATGGTGGGTTCCTACGAACTCTACATTCTTTGGATTAGGGTACATTTCGTGCACTAATCAGACCTCCACCGGAACCACTACCCTGAGGTGAATTTTCCTTCCCTCTTTATTTTCATGCATACATACATTCACGATGCATTGAGGACAATATATGAGATAAGTATGGGAAACGGTTTACTAATGTAGATTTTTTAAATTTCTTTCTTTTTCACTTTCTTTTAGGATATTCTTAGAAATTTCTCTTTTGTATAAGATTTTTCTTTTCTTAACAATTTTTTAGAAAAAAGAGAAAAAGATTTGATCCATTGATAAGAAAATTAGGTAATCTTAGGAATTAGGAAAGCCTTAATTATGGTTTCTTAATTTGAATCAAAATAAGAGGTATTATTGGATTTTTAGGTTAAGGCAGAAAGATTAGAAATTTTGATCTTGAATTTTTTGTTTTAGAGATATATGCACTTATACATTGAAGGATTAAAACAAAAACTTAAATGCCCTTATAAAAAAGAATAAAAAATATATACATTTGGTCACTAATTAAGTTGGTTGATTGTGCCTTGAAAAGTATGATTAGTCATGTCTAACAGTGGTCAAGACAAATAAACCCTTTAGTTTTGTGGCCTTATTTACTCGAGTCCTTAAACTCGAAGGATATTTTCTCATTTGGTGCCATAAAACCATCTGGTCTGAGAGTCATTGGTTAAAGGCTCGCTACCTGGGTAGACTAGAAACCCTAATGAAACTAAAGAAAAAACATAGAAATAAAAATAAATAAATATTATCATTGTTCCAATTAAATCCCAAAAATATACAAGTGTATATTATCCAGGTTTTATGAAAGATCAAATAATCAATCTTGATTTCTTAACCTTTATTGATAACAAGTCGTTGCATGGAGACACAAAATAGGGATGAATAGTTTTGGTTTACTTAAGACCGTAAATCACTTAATTTTTGCAAAAATATTTCGAAAATTTTCTCTTTCAAAATGCGTTTTAAAAATACTAACATTTATTTTCTTTCTTTATGATTTTGTGGCTGTAATCCTCTGAAAACTCTTAGGAGACTATAACTTCTCCTTTAGGGGAAACCTAGAGGTTTAAACACTTATTGCACCGCTCAGTGCAATCGCGTCACCTGCGAAAGTAGTGTAATAACATTTTTAGTTTAGTTTTTAGTTTTCATATTTTACTCGGGATTAGCAAAAAATAAGTGTTAGGGTGTGATTAGCCGTCAATTTTGCATTTTATCATCACATTTCTCTGTCAGTTTATGAATAAAACACTGCTATTTACCTTGGTCTCTTGAGCAGATTACAAAGATATAGGGGCAAAGTTAAAATAAGAGCTTAATTAAACCCATTCTTGGATAATTAATTCATAATTTTTGGAGACCAAGGTAAGGAGCTTCTAGAAGAATACATTAGATTCCGGAAATAAAGTTGTATCTGTAGAAATACGAATCCAAGATATGCAAAAAAGAATATATATAGAAGCCTCTCGAAGCAAGATGCAACTACGGCCAAAAGATCAGGGCCATTGGCCCTAACCAAGCCACACAAACGCAACTATGGTCGCGTTTGCTTGGTCAGATCAGGACCAATGGCCCTGATCTTCGACGCGTGGCATCGTCCAGCTAACCTTATCTCCTTTTGCCTATAAATACTGAATGTAAGAGCCATAATTCGAGAGAGGAGACCAGTAGCTAGGGTTTCTTCTCCTCAGGATTATTTTAGGATTTTCTTTCTTCTTTTCTTATATTTTTCTTTCTCTTTTAAATCTAGTATTATGCTAGAGATTGACTCAAGAGAGAAAAAGAGAGTTATTGTAATATATAGGTGACAAACCTATGAAAATTTCCTCCTCTTTTTATTGTTTCTTCTTCGATTTCTTTCTAAATGCTTAGCTAGTTTTCTTTCATGGTGTCTAACTACTAATCACTAACAATCTAACTTCTTGATTGATAATCCACATGAATCTAATGGCCTCTAAAAGTCCTTGCTCTTGTAAGAGCTATTGATGGCTCATGATGATGAGTTCTAACTCCTAACTTGCTGACAAGCTAACTTGCACTACTTACTTTACTTCATGTTTGCTCTCTAGTAGTTTTGAAAATTTAATTGTATTGTTCACCTTGTTAACCAAGCTTTGATGTGGAGAGCAATCTTATGGACCATGTTCTAAAAAGCTCTTGAAGCTAAGCCTAGTGATTATCAAGGATCCATGTGAGGCAACTATCACTCTATGATGTTAGCATAATTAGTGGAGCAATTAGTAGTTAGTAGCCATGAGTTTCTTTCCTTTTGATTTCTTTTCAAAACCAATCTCCAAACCACTTTATTATGGTTTTATCTTGGTTTTCATCTTCTCTCTTCTAGTTTTTTTTCCTTTTCTTTCCTTTTTGATTCTTTGTAACCTAGAAAGAACTCGTTAACACTACCGTGACATGATCATTAATGCTTCTATCACCCCCATCCTTGTGGGTTCGACCCTTATAGCCTATATGCTATCACAGTAGTATCGAGAAAGTCAAAGCACGCACTTAAATTTTGTATTTCTAAATACACATTTTCATGCATGGTTTACCTCCGATCATGCAAACTTGCAAGGCACTAAAATAGAGACACACATGAATCACTTGGGGCAATCAAACACAAAATTAACAAGTAGAAGTTAGCACTAATCTTCATTGAAAAATCAAGAACACTTGTAAGATTATGATGCTAAAGTGATGCATCCAATGAATCATATGAGTCAATCATCCAAAGTGTTAGTTATTAATGGTGTTAGTGATTACTTAGCCATGATTAGTAAGTTAGTTAGACATGAAAAAAGAGACAGCAAATGCAAATATAGAATGAAAATTATAACTAGAAGAAGCTTAAGTGCAAAAAAATACAAGTAGAAGGAACAAAGACAAGTAAGAAAAGACTAGAAGAAAGAAATGTAGAGTCATGTATTGATTGTCACTGATCAAATACAGAAATCCCATTCTCTCTTTAGTGGATCTAAGTTAAGACAAGAAAATACAAGAGAAATCCTATGCAAAAGTCTAGAGAAAATCCTACAGCCTCTAGTCCTCTTTCTGTGTCTTTGGTGTTGTATTTATAGGCAAAGATTGCTTTGCTTCGAGAAACGAAGGCATGTGTCAAGATTGAGGCCAACAGTCATGATCCAGGCACGCATGCGCGACAACATCAGGGTCGTTGGCTCTGATCTTTGGGCTATGTGTTATCCCAGCTGGGAGAAGCTTCCAGATATCTGAATTTTTGTGAATTATCCCTTGAATATCCGTCAGATTGGGCTTTGAACTCGGGCTTCTCTTTTGGGTTTCTTAGAAGTTGCTTGGACCTCAAGTCATTATGAAAAATTCCCATATATATAGGAATTATTATCCATAATCTTTACTTTTCCCTTCTCCCTAATTTAAATCTGCACACATGAGATAAGAAATGGTTAATAGTAGAGTTTTATAAAAATAGGTAGGAAAATGCAATAAATGTGAATTGATCACACCTTTGCTCATTCTTGAGCAAAATCTAAAACTAAGACTAAAATTATTGGACCACTTTCGCATGGCATGCGACTGCACTAAGCATGTGCAGCAGGCCTTTAAACCTCTAGGTTACCCTTAAAGGAGAGTTATAGTCTCCTGAGGGTTTTCAGTGGATTACGCCCAAAAAATCAAGGAAAAATGAAAAGAAAATGTTATTGTTTTAAAACTCATTTTGAAGAAGAAAAGATTTTTGAAGAATTTTTGCAAAAAATTGGTTGGATATCAACAAGGTATATGAAGTTCTTGCACAAGAATTAGGTATTAAAGATAAGGTTTAGAGTTCACCTTTGATCTTGTACACTTTAAATATGTAATTGATATACCTTGTCCAATCTTTCGCTATAGCATATAGCTATACCGAGTCGAACCACAAGGAGAGCTAGCGTAGAAGCGTTACGATATGAGTGAGAAAAAGAAACGAGATCTCTTCTTTGTTAATTACACAATTGCAAGAAATGTACAAGAAATGGTGGATTGGTTCATTGTGGAAAAAGAAATTAAATTGTGGAAAAAGAAATGAAAAGAATGAAGTGTAAAGTAAAGAAAAGAATGCTAGAAGAAAGTGTGTAAACTCTTTTGATAGAAAGATGCATGGCTAGCCTAACTACACCTCATTGCTAACATACTAACTCTATGTTGATTGCAAGATTGCCTCATATTGAATCATAGGCAATTTAAAGATAGCTTGCATGTTCAAGTGTTGTTTCCCTTGTTGAAGACTAGTGTTCCTTTGTTGTTAGTTAAATTGAAGCCTCATCTTGAATCTTAGGCTCTCTTAATAGATGTTCATTGAGGAACTATAGGCTTGGTACTCAATTAGTGCTAGGGTTAGAAGAATCAAAAACTCTTTTGAACATTCATAGCTTAACTACAAAGTTAGCTTGAAGTACATGAGTTGATCTTGCTACACAAGTGACACATCCTTGGTGATCCATCCTTATGTTTCATCAAAGGCTCTTATAAGAGGCACATAATTCATATGGAGATCTAACAAGCCATTACCAAAGGATATAACCATACTTCATTGGAATTCACAAGAAACATAGAATTATGCAAGAATTGAAGTAGACAATCAACCAAGAGATAGTAGTAGCTAGGTGAGTCTTAGCTAGCCATGCAACAAGAACTTAGCCCTCCATTAGACTAATAACAAAGCTATAATTCTCTATAAAAAGCAAAGATCTAAGCAATTAAACTAGAACTAGAATTAAATGCAAGAAATTAAAGCATATGAAAAGAAAGCATACTCAAGTCTTGCAAAGAGAAGAAGAAAGCTTCATTGATGAATCCTTGATTCAAGAGTGTCACTCTCTTGATTACAAGCTCTCAAACTGAAATCTCTCTCTCAATTTGTCTAGAACTCAAGGAGGAAGGAGAAGAGAACTAAAAACCTAGAACAAAAATTACAACAAATCCCTAATTTTCTCTCTCTCTTCACTGCCTGCACGCACGAACCCTGGTCACCTATTTATAGACATTTTTGGGAAGCTTCTGGAGCCTTGGTGGTTGCCACAAAATCCGGGCCCCAACGGCCTCTCAACTGCCGCAGATACGCGGGAAAATCCCGGAATCTGCGGCAGAATCTGGGCCGTTGGGCCCAGATTTTCTGGTGGGATTTGGTAGTTGGGTAGTTAGCCACGTGGACTACTTGGATTCTCCAATTGGCGCGCAGATCTTGGTGAGATCTGATTTGATCTTTTTGGCTCTTTTTGATTTAACCCCTTTAATTATCACTAATTAAAGTGGTTAATGACTTCTTCCTTTAAAGTGTGGATCTGCAAAAATAGAGAAACTAGGGATTAAAAATCACATTTAATATACAATATGCAAGGTATAAAGGTGGTATAAAATGCAAATATGTGTAACAATCACACCCCCATACCTAGCTTTTGCTCGTCCTCGAGCAAAAATGAAAGAAAAAGAAAAAATAAAATCCTAACTAATTATTACACCACTTTCGTAGGTGACACGATTGCACTGAACATGTGCAACAAGCCGTTAAACCTCTAGGTTACCCTAGAGGAGGAGTGTTGTCTCCTGAGGGTTTTCAGCGGATTGCACCCACAAAATCCATAAAAAAGAAAACAAATGTTAGTGTTTTGAAAATGCATTTTGAAAGAGAGACATGTTTTCGAACTATTTTTGCAAAAATATAAGTGATCTAAGGTCATAAGTCCACCTATAATCATTCTTCCTTAAACTTAGTCTTCATGCAAGATCTTGTTCTTAATTAAGGTAAGAATTCAAAATTGGATTGAATATTTTATCTTTCATAAAACCTAGATAGTATGCACACCGTGTTCAGTGAAAATTTCTGGGATTTCAACTCTAACCATAAAGCCATTTATTTATTCTCTTTTTTTTTTTTTCTTCCCTTAGTTTTCTTAGGCTTTCTAGTTCACCCATGTAGCGAGCCTATAACCGATGACTCCCAAACCAGATGGTTCTAGGGCATCAGATGAGAAAACATCCCTCGGGTTAAAGGACTCGAGTGAAAAAGGCCACAAAACTAAAGGGGATTATTCTTTTTGATCACTGTTAGGCGTGAATAACCATGCTTCTTGAGGCACAATTATCCAGCTTAATAAGTGAGATCACCGTTAGGCGTGAGTAACCATGCTTCTTGAGGCATAGTTATCCAGCTTAATAAGTGATGTTTTATTCTTTTTTTTTTATATATATATATTTTTTTTTATGGCATTTTAGGTCTTTGTTTCCATCCCAAAAATTGTGTAAGTGTGAAGTGCTTACTATCTAAGGCTTAATTCAAGATAAAAATATCTCCCCAATTTTACTTACTTATCCTATAATTTCAAACAAGATCTATTATTTCAACTAGGTTTAAGATGTCATAATTAAGGCTTTCTTAATTTCTAAGATACATCTTAATTTTCTTAAAAATAGATCAAAACTTTGTCTCTTATTTCAAAAAGTTTTTTTTTATATATTTATTATTTTTTTATTTTTCTAAAAGAAAAGTCAAATCTAAAAAGAAAGTGGAAAATCTAAAAGAAAAGATAAAATCTAAAAATAAAATAGAAGACCTAAAAAAATAAAAATCCTATAAAAAAGATAAAAAAAAATCCTATGTTAGTACATACCCCCCCATACCTATCTCATGCATTGTCCTCAATGTATGCAAGATAAAAATGATGCATGAAATAGGTAAGGTAAAAAGTCACTCCCTCCTCCTCTTTGGACCCGCAGTAGTACTGGGTCCTGCCGACTGTGTCCTCCTCAACGTCGCCTCAATATCATCTAACCTGGAGGATAACCTGGATGATTCCTCCTCCACCTTCTTCCTCAACCTCACCTGCCCCTTAAAAATCTTCTTCATGCCCTTCCAGATGGTGGACATGAAGGAACGTGTATCGGTGAGGGGCTCCTGCCTCCAAAACTGTGGGTCATCTCTTTCCTCCAAACTCTCCTCCGAGGAAGACTCCACAGGTAAATCCTCTAGCTGTGCACTAGGTGTCCAGAGTGCGTGCAAGCAGCTATTATAAGAACTTGTGGGTCTCTCTATAGTAACAGGCACTTGGTCAAATGAATTAAAGACAGCATCTGATAGGAAATGTCTACACAGACGTGTGATTAGTATGGCATGAGAATGCTTTGCTCCCCGAGTGCGGGAGGAGTTGTCAATAATAGCACGGAAGATAGCCCTATTTAAACAGACCGTGTGGTTTTGTGTCATTAAATCATGAATTACTTGTAACACGGGCCTGTTGAAGGAAGATTGGTGCTCAATTCCAAAAATGTTGCGTTGGACCCATCGTCCAACGCAATGAACATTTCGAAAGGTCGTGTTGGCTTTGAGCCCACGATCCTGAATTGTACAGCGAGCCCCCATGATAGGCATGTAATCGATCAATGGTAGGGGTTCGCTGTGGTGGGGATAACTGGGGACATTTGTGCATTCAGCAATAAGTGGAATGGTGACAAAGATGTCACCGAATGGCATGTGCGATACAAATTGGTACGTGTCATGGTGCACAGATGCATAATCAATTGCATTGTAAAATGTGGTGACAAGCTCGGGGCAATAATACACATCATAGTTGTTATTATCATAGACTAATGAATACCAACTCCATGAACGTATCCTATCCACTAAAATATGTCCATATCCTATACTATCATTCAATAGCACTGAAAAATCTCTTTCCGCATACAAATTTGGTGCCATCTATGCTAAGGAATTGTAACACAAAGGATTTAGAGAGAGAAAGTTGCAAACCACCCCCGGAGATCTTGGGGGGAAATCCAAACAGCAGTGCAGAAGGCACTCGGGAAAGAGGTTGAAAAAGTTATTCTGGATCTACAACCAGCAGAGGAAATCGGCCGAGCAGACTTTTTCTGAACACGAGAGATGGCCAGAATGCAGTGGATCTGCGGCCAGGAAAGGGTTTTTGCGGCAGAGTTGAAGAATCTGGGGAAGGGAATTTTGACAGAGGTCAGGTTTGGAAGAGGCTTCTCAGATCTGAAGGGATTCGGCGTTTGAGGGAGAAGAGGCAAGTAAAGAGTGTTTTTATAGGGGTAGGTAAAAAGGGACTTCCAAAAATATCCCTAGGTCAAAGGTAATATTACAACCCTTGGTCAAAGGAATTTGAAAAAGAATCCTAAGGAAAGAGAATTCTTAGGAATGTGAAACTAAAATAAGCAAAAAAAATCCTAAAAAAATTGTATTTACAAAAAGTGTAAAAGAAAAGTATTTACAAATGTGGACCCCAAAATGATATTCAGGAAAGTATGCAGGGAACTATACAGATGAAAATGTCACAAATAAACTGGGTCACAAAGACCCAATTCGTGAACTTCGTGTGACATATCTTCCGTGGTAAAAAATGGCTTGAGACGTTGACCGTTAACAGTAAATTTGTTGCCATTAGTTGGGTCAAGAATCTCGACTGCACCATGAGAGAAGACAGTTTGAACAATAAATGGCCCTGACCACCTGGTCCTCAACTTGCCAGGGAAAAGGTGGAGTCTTGAATTGTATAACAAACCTTCTGTCCAGGAACAAAGATTTTCCTGTGAATGGATCTATCGTGAAATAGCTTGGTTCTGTTCTTCGTGATCCGAGCGTTATCGTATACCTCGTTTCGTAACTCTTCAAGCTCGGATAGCTGCAGCTTCCTTAGAACACCGGCTTTATCCAAATCTAGATTCAGCTGCTTTAAAGCCCATAGTGCACGGTGTTCTAACTCAACGGGCAAATGACATGGTTTTCCAAATATAACTCTGTACGGAGACATACCGAGGACAGTCTTGTAAGCGGTCCTGTATGCCCATAAGGCATCAGTCAGTTTGATGGACCAATCCTTACGATTCTGTCCTACAGTTTTCTCCAGAATGAGTTTTATCTGTCTGTTTGTTACCTCAACTTGCCCATTGGTTTGAGGATGATAAGCCGTGGATAGTTTATGTGTAATAGAGTATTTTCGCATCAAGGCTTCAAAAGCCCTATTGCAGAAATGACTCCCATTGTCACTCAGTATCGCACGGGGGGCTCCGAAGCGCGAAATGATGTTCTCTCTTAAAAACTTAATGACAACTTGGTTGTCATTTGTCCGTGTAGGAATCGCTTCAGCCCACTTAGAAACATAATCTACGGCTACCAAGATGTATTGGTTACCGTAGGACAGAGGAAAGGGTCCCATAAAATCGATGCCCCAGAGGTCGAAAATTTCGACTTCCAAGATGGGTGTGAGGGGCATCATGTTTCTTTGTGTAATACGACCCGTCATTTGACATCTATCACAAAGCTTGCAAAAGGTATAGGCATCCTTAAAGAGAGTGGGCCAATAGAATCCACTCTGAAGCACTTTTTTCGCAGTTTTCCGTGGACCAAAGTGTCCACCGCAAGCTAACTTGTGACAGAATGTCAAAACACTCTGATGTTCATCCTCTGGAAGGCATCTCCGTATAATTTGGTCAGGACAGTACTTAAATAAATACGGTTCATCCCAAAAGAAGAACCGCATTTGTCTCAGGAAACGATGTTTGTCTTGTCCTGACCAATGGGAAGGAATTTGCCTGGTAGCCAGGTAATTCACTATATCGGCATACCAGGGTTCTCCACGTATCTCGAGAATGTGCTCGTCAGGAAAGTCTTCATTAATCGGTATTTTCTCATGAGGTGCGTTCGGGATTCTTGACAAATGATCCGCAACCACGTTCTCAACGCCCTTTTTATCTTTTATCTCCAAGTCAAACTCTTGCAAAAGAAGGATCCATCGAATCAATCTTGCCTTAGCGTCCTTCTTTTGCATCAAGTACCTCAGGGCGGAGTGATCAGTAAAAATTATGGTCCTGGACCCTAGCAGATATTGTCGAAATTTCTCCAACGCAAAAACAACCGCTAAAAATTCCTTTTCAGTGGTCGTGTAATTGAGTTGGGCATCGTTTAGCGTTCTGCTAGCATAATAGATCACGTGCTGCCTATTATCAATACGCTGTCCTAAAACAGCGCCTATAGCAAAGTCAGAGGCATCACACATGATCTCAAACGGTTTGGTCCAGTCTGGTGCAGAGATGATCGGCGCAGAGACAAGTCTATCCTTAAGCTCTTTCCACGATTTGTGACATTCCTCATCAAAAATGAAGGGTACATCTTTCTCTAGGAGATTTGTCAAAGGTCTCGCAATGTTGCTAAACCCTTGAATGAATCTCCTATAGAAACCAGCGTGCCCTAAGAAAGATCTAATGTCTTTTAAACATTGTGGTTCAGTGAGCTTGGTAATAACCTCCACCTTCGACTTGTCAACCTCGATTCCTATTCTTGATATCTTGTGTCCCAGTACAATTCCGTGCTTGACCATGAAATGACACTTTTCCCAATTAAGTGTCAAATTCTTTTCCGTGCATCGTTGCAAAACCAACTTCAGATGGTACAAGCACTGCTCAAATGAATCCCCATATATCGAAAAGTCATCCATAAAAATTTCTAAAAATTTCTCCACCATGTCCGAGAACAGGCTCAACATGCAACGTTGAAACATTGCTGGAGCATTGCAAAGGCCGAAGGGCATCCTTCGGTATGCAAATGTTCCAAACGGACAGGTGAAGGTTGTCTTATCTTGGTCCTCGGGAGCAATTGGGATCTGATTATATCCTGAATATCCATCCAGGAAACAGTAATACTCGTGCCCCGCCAATCTCTCCAGCATCTGATCAATAAACGGAAGTGGGAAGTGGTCTTTACGTGTGGCACTATTTAGTTTCCTGTAATCAATACAAACTCGAATCTTCGTTGGAAGACGTGTTTGTATTAATTCTTTATTCTCATTCTCCACAACAGTAAAGCCAGCTTTCTTAGGCACAGCGTGAACAGGACTTACCCATTGACTATCAGATATGGGATAAATAATCCCATTGTCTAATAGTTTCAATATCTCAGCTCTAACAGCTTCTTGCATAATTGGGTTAAGTCTCCGCTGTGGGTCTCTTTTAGGCTTAGCATCTTCCGTCAAGTGAATTCTATGTTGGACAATGGAAGGACTAATCCCCTTGATATCAGCCATAGTCCAACCAATGGCTTCTCTATTTTCCCTTAGCACTTTCAGAAGGTCCTCTTCTTGTTGTTCCGTAAGATTGGATGCAATAATAACAGGAAAGGACTCCTTCTCACCCAAGTACTTGTACTTGAGATGGTCGGGAAGAATCTTAAGCTCAGTAGAAGGGACTGGATCTATCAATGATTGCTCATGGTGCAAGGGAAGAATAGGGGTGGAATTAGTAGTCCTTTCAATAGTTGATCCAACAATTTGATCAAGGTTGAAGTCATCTGACTCCAACTCAAAATCCTCTTCAGATTCATATTCCATCTCCTCCACGTGTTCACTGGTTAACCCCTCTATCAAGTTCACATCAAAAGACTCATGTTCCACATCCTTTGGCTGCTTCCCCAGATGGAAGACATTCACCTCCTTCGTCATATCTCCGAACGTCAGCCGCATTGATCCATTTCGGCAGTTGATGATCGCATTCGCGGTGGCTAAGAAAGGACGTCCTAGAATGACAGGTGTCTGCGCTCTGTGATTGTGTACGGGTTGTGTCTCAAGAACGACAAAGTCCACGGGGTAAATGAATTCCCCGACCCGTATCAAAACATCTGTAATTTCCCCCTTGGGAATCTTTACAGAGCGGTCAGCCAACTGTATGGTCATCTGGGTTGGACGAAGATTGCCTAACCCTAACTGCTGGTATACGGAAAAGGGAAGAAGATTGATGCTTGCACCCAAGTCTAGCAAAGCCCTATTTACAGTGGTCTGCCCTATGATACAAGAAATGGTAGGGCTCCCTGGATCTTTGTACTTTACAGGGATTGGACCATTAAGCAATTCACTCAGGTTGGAAGCCAAAAAGACTTTCTTAGGGACATTTGCGTTTCTCTTCTTAGTACACATCTCTTTCAGAAACTTGGCGTATGATGGGACCTGTTGAATAGCATCTAAGAGAGGGACATTGATTTGTACTTGGTTAAATATCTCTCTTATCTTCTCCATGTGAGCATTATTCTTATGATTATTGAGCCTGTTTGGAAAGGGTACAACAGGCTTATATGTTTGCTCATCAACTTTCTCTTTTCCTTTAGACTGGGATGTGGATGGTTGTGAACTCGAAGAAGAACTATTTTGCATGGGTTGGATTGGAACAGAAGGTGGTGGTATTGGCACAGATTTTGGAGACTGATTTGAAACCTTATTGTCTATATGTTTTCCAGACCTAAGGATATGAATGGCTTGGCTTGGCTTTGGCTGGGTCCCGAGTTTTCAACTTCATGCAGAGGAAAATGAGCTTTGGGATTAGGCACAGGTTGGCTAGGCAGCATTCCTTTTTGCCTTTCAGTTAGGGAATTAGCCAACTGTCCTATTTGGATTTGCAGTTTATTCATATCCTGCTGCTGATTGTTCATCATAGCTGCTTGGGTTTTCGACAAGGTTTCAATCATTTTCTCCAATTCGGAAATTTTCTTATCTGAAGGATTGGGTGGTTGATGCTGTTGTTGTTGTTGATACTGGGGTTGAAAATTAGCTTGATATGGCACAGAATTTTGATATGGTTGGAATCTGGGTGGACTATGATATGAATTGAAATTTGGTGGGTTTTGGTGGTAAATCGGTGGATGTGCCTGAGCAGGGTATTGTTGATGTGGAAATGGTTGTCTCGGCTGCTCAGGGCCAGACTGACTCCAAGAGAAGTTCGGATGGTTTCGCCATCCAGGATTATAGGTTTTGGAGTAAGGATTGTAGGTGGGTCTGGTGTTCATGGCATTCGTATTCTCCTGAAAATTTTGAGAGTAATACACTGGACACTCTTCCAACACATGATTCAAATCATGGCAGTAAGTACAACCCGGGTGGATTATAGGTGCAGGGCTAGCCATAGATGATGGGCTAGCTACTGATGATGGGTTGACTTGACTAACAATAGAATTTTCCCTGGATTCTAGCAATTCAATCCTCTTCATCAACTGAGTTATCTTAGCCTCTGCAGCTATCGAGGATCCTATAGAATGTAAACCAGTTCTGGAAGTTGTTGGTATGGGTTTCTCAGAGCAGGATTCCCACTGGATAGTTTTCTCCGCTAGAGCCTCAAAAAGGTCCCAACCCTGGTCTTCATCCTTTTTAAGAAATTCTCCTTGACACATAGTTTCAAGGAGAGTCTTAGTCTGATAGTCCAGTCCATCATAGATAATCTGGCATTGGCGCCATTTCTCTATACCATGATGGGGACACAGGGCTACTAGGTCCTTAAAGCGCTCAAAGTACTTCCAGAACGGCTCATTGGGTTCTTGTTTGAATTATGAGGGCTGTTTTATGGATAGGATAGAATTTTTTAAGGAAGACCTTAACGAACTCATCCCATGAAGAGATTGAGCTGACAGGAAGACTGTACAGCCACTTCTTTGCAATATCTTTTAGTGTAAACGGGATGAATCTAAGTCTTACAGCATCCTCTGTCAACTGGGAAATCCTCATCATGAGGCATACTTCTTCAAACTCTCGTATGAAGATGTAAGCATCCTCAGAATCTAATCCATGAAATCGTGGAAGAGTGTTTATGAACTGAGGTTTCAACTCAAAATTATGGTCATTAGTGTCCGGGAGGAGAATACAAGAAGGAATTGATGTGCGGATAGGATAGAACTTGTCCTGCAGCGACACGTTATTGGTCATGATTGTGTCGAGTGGTGGTGTATGTGGCAGTGTAGAAGTTCTCACAAGCCTAGAAGAAATTGGTTCTCGATACCACTCTCGCATACAATTACACAATCAACGTGCACCTTTCACACAGTCGGAAAATGAAAAATAACAATCAAGAAAAAAGAAAAAATCAATCCAAGCTTCTAAGTTTCCTGCCCTAGACGACTCCTAACTGTAGATTGTCCACAGGAGGTTCAGTGTAGACACTGACTATAAGCAAATCAGCCAGGGAAGGGTAAGGTTGTTGGGAGGTTTTCCGTCCGAAGACGTTCCTTAATTAAGTAACCAACAATCTTCGGGCTTTCGGCCCTCAACCCCTTTCCTAGACACCGATTTTACAAAAGTCACTTTCCAACACTTTTCCCCCGTAGGAAAATCTCCTAGATGAGTCCGGATGTCCCTAGGGCCAACGTCTAGCAATTTTTTATTTAGAAGCTTAGGATTGTGAGTACGTGGGGAAAATGGTTTGTGGGCTAAGGAAGGGGTGATAAAATCCCCACCTTATCTTGGTTATGGGATTTGCCCTTAGAGTTGATTCGTGCAAGTGTACGATGTAAACAACCAAAGATCACTCAAAGCTTAATTAAATCAAACAACGAGTGAATCCTAGTCTATATGCTTATGCGTACGTACCTTGTCCCCCGCGCTCTTCAACAGTAAATGTAAAGTAATTGAAAGACACGTGCCTATAATGCAAGATGTCTAAACAATTTTTAACAATTTACACCAAATTTTTTACTGTTGATTAGCAAATATCAGGTGAAGAATACAATATTTCAGGTATATCAGCAGAAGTAATTAGCAGAGAGCAAAGCCCTGCAGAAAACAGATTAGTAGTGAACTCCTCTATGCCGCGATTCTACGGCAAAAGCCAGGAATCTGCGGCACTTTGGAGGGATCCTGGTCTCTGCTTTCGAGAGCAGAGGCCCAGGTCCACTTGTATGTTTCTGATGTGCAAAAATTTCTGAATCTTCAACCTGTACCTGCAACAGAGAAGATATATCGTTTAGTTTCTCACTTTTAAAAATACCGTTGCTCTCCCCGGCAACGGCGCCAAAAATTGGTTGGATATCAACAAGGTATATGAAGTTCTTGCACAAGAATTAGGTATTAAAGATAAGGTTTAGAGTTCACCTTTGATCTTGTTCACTTCAAATATGTAATTGATATACCTTGTCCAATCTTTCGCTATAGCATATAGCTATACCGAGTCGAACCACAAGGAGAGCTAGCGTAGAAGCGTTACGATATGAGTGAGAAAAAGAAACGAGATCTCTTCTTTGTTAATTACACAATTGCAAGAAATGTACAAGAAATGGTGGATTGGTTCATTGTGGAAAAAGAAATTAAATTGTGGAAAAAGAAATGAAAAGAATGAAGTGTAAAGTAAAGAAAAGAATGCTAGAAGAAAGTGTGTAAACTCTTTTGATAGAAAGATGCATGGCTAGCCTAACTACACCTCATTGCTAACATACTAACTCTATGTTGATTGCAAGATTGCCTCATATTGAATCATAGGCAATTTAAAGATAGCTTGCATGTTCAAGTGTTGTTTCCCTTGTTGAAGACTAGTGTTCCTTTGTTGTTAGTTAGCTTGAAGCCTCATCTTGAATCTTAGGCTCTCTTAATAGATGTTCATTGAGGAACTATAGGCTTGGTACTCAATTAGTGCTAGGGTTAGAAGAATCAAAAACTCTTTTGAACATTCATAGCTTAACTACAAAGTTAGCTTGAAGTACATGAGTTGATCTTGCTACACAAGTGACACATCCTTGGTGATCCATCCTTATGTTTCATCAAAGGCTCTTATAAGAGGCACATAATTCATATGGAGATCTAACAAGCCATTACCAAAGGATACAACCATACTTCATTGGAATTCACAAGAAATATAGAATTATGCAAGAATTGAAGTAGACAATCAACCAAGAGATAGTAGTAGCTAGGTGAGTCTTAGCTAGCCATGCAACAAGAACTTAGCCCTCCATTAGACTAATAACAAAGCTATAATTCTCCATAAAAGGCAAAGATCTAAGCAATTAAACTAGAACTAGAATTAAATGCAAGAAATTAAAGCATATGAAAAGAAAGCATACTCAAGTCTTGCAAAGAGAAGAAGAAAGCTTCATTGATGAATCCTTGATTCAAGAGTGTCACTCTCTTGATTACAAGCTCTCAAACTGAAATCTCTCTCTCAATTTGTCTAGAACTCAAGGAGGAAGGAGAAGAGAACTAAAAACCTAGAACAAAAATTACAACAAATCCCTAATTTTCTCTCTCTCTTCACTGCCTGCACGCACGAACCCTGGTCACCTATTTATAGACATTTTTGGGAAGCTTCTGGAGCCTTGGTGGTTGCCACAAAATCCGGGCCCCAACGGCCTCTCAACTGCCGCAGATACGCGGGAAAATCCCGGAATCTGCGGCAGAATCTGGGCCGTTGGGCCCAGATTTTCTGGTGGGATTTGGTAGTTGGGTAGTTAGCCACGTGGACTACTTGGATTCTCCAATTGGCGCGCAGATCTTGGTGAGATCTGATTTGATCTTTTTGGCTCTTTTTGATTTAACCCCTTTAATTATCACTAATTAAAGTGGTTAATGACTTCTTCCCTTTAAAGTGTGGATCTGCAAAAATAGAGAAACTAGGGATTAAAAATCACATTTAATATACAATATGCAAGGTATAAAGGTGGTATAAAATGCAAATATGTGTAACAATCAAAAATCTAAATGATCATAAAGTCATAGGTTTACCAAAATATTCATTCTTATACCCTATTCTCCATGCAAGAATCATGCCTTCATTTAAGGTAAAGGAAAAAAAACTGTACATCTAAATTAGTCTTTTATTTTTGCCCTAAATCATATGCATACGTGTACTGGAGAATTTGCCTTAGGATTCTTCAACTCTAACTTATAGTGCCTTTTATTTACGTTCAAGTTATGTTTTAGTTTTATTAGGCTTTCTAATTTACCCGTATAGCGAGTCTTTAGCCGGTGGCTCCAAATCAGACGGTCTTAGGGCACTGGGAGAGAAAATATCCCCCGGGCTTAGGACTCGGGTAAATAAAGCCTCAAAACTAAGGTTTTTATTTAATTTTTGTTAATCACTTTTAGGTGTGAATAATTATGCTTTATTAGGCACAATTACGCTGTTAATTAGGAGTGTTTTTTTCTTTTTGGTACTACTAGCTTTTCTTTAAAATCGCAAGTGTGTATGCGTAAAATGCATATTCTTCAAGACCAAAAATCAAGACTAATTTGTTTTCCAATTTATCTCCAAAAACTCAAAATTCAAACAAAATTCTTTTACTTTGACTTAGTTATAAGAACCTCTAATTAAGGCTTCCCTAATTCCTATGATTCTCTTATTTTTCACAAAAATAGATAAAAAAAACTCTTTTTCTAACTCCAACTTTTTTTGTAGAAGAAATAAATGTTGAAAAATCCTAACAAAAAAATCTAGATACAAAGAAAAAAATGAAAAAACTATGTTAGTTTCCCTCCCTCATACCTATCTCATGTATTTTCCCCAATGTATGTATATAAAATGCACATGCATAAAGTAGATAAAAGAGAAATATCACAATCTAGTGGGAATCATATTCAGATAAATCTAGGAATTAGAATCCCACATCTTCCAAAAGCTGTTGAAGCTATGATTTCTCACTTAATGAGAAGGCTACAACTTCTAGAAGCTAAGGAACAAAGTACAGTGAACCAAGTCAACCCGCCCCAAATGCCAAATCCAGATTGTACATATTATCATGCGTTGAACCATATCTTTGAAGAGTATCCAATATTTCTAGCTCAGCAGATGTTACCAGACAACATACATGCAGCATTTGCTAGGCCTCATAATAATCCATACTCTAAAATATACAATCTGAGATGGAGGAATCATCTCAATTTTTCTTAGAGTCAGAATAATTATGAGCAATATAGACCAAATTTTTTCAGCCAATTTTCTGCTCATAATTATCAGCCTAACTTTCAGAATCAGGTTTCCCAACCATCTTTCCAAAATCCTCATCTAGAGAAAAAATTGACTGATTTGAGAAGGGCCATGGAAACCCTGTCCAAAACCTAAGTTTCAATGATGAACAGTCACAATTAGGCCATCAATGTGTTAGAGGTCTAAATTAGTCAATTGGCAAATTCTCTTAGTGAAAGACGGAAAGAAGCATAACCAAGCCAACTTTTGATTAATCCTAAGAACTCTTTCTCAATTCTTAAAGCCCAAGATATACAGCCGAACCAATGCATTGTTGTTCATACCTAACGATTAAGAAAACAAGTGGACAATCAAGTTTCTACACCCCAGTGACCATCCAACAAAAGTCTGACTCAACTGAAACCTTCACATCTTCAAGTTCCAATTCAACCACTTCAAAGTCTGTAGAGAATGAAAAGAAAAGTCAGCTTAATCCATGAATAAGCCGATAGCACCTTTTCCAAATAGGCAAAAAAGTAACATATCCAAGGACAAATGGAAAAGATCCTAAAATTGTTTAATCAAGTAAAAATAAACGTGCCACTTCTTGATGCCATACAACAAGTACCTTCATATGCAAAATTTCTAAAACATATGTACACCAAAAAGCGAAAAATCAATGTCCCAAAGAAGCCTTCCTCGCTACCAACATCAGTGAATTGTTGTCTGGACCCATTTCTGTGAAATACAAAAATCCCAGTTGTTCGACCATCGCTTGTACCATAGGACAGACCAACATCAACAGAGCACTGCTTGATTTGGGAGCAACTATCAACTTGCTGAAGGTTCACCTAGAGGGGGGGGTGAATAGGTGATGGCTACTCTAATGGTCACTTAATGCCAAATTATGCGAATAATGCGGAAGCTAAAAGCAATTATGACCTAAACAAATCTTTTACACTAAACACCACGTATAACCAAAGAGTGTTGCCGAATTCCCCGTGAAGGGCTCTGGACAAACTCCTCTAGATTCCCCTTGAATGGGTTGAGGTGCCGCGTTGGCTCTCTTAGTTGAATACAAGTGTTAGCAAACAATCCCAAGCAAGTATAACAAAGAGCACACAAGTATGTCAAGCATATAAAGATTTACACTATAATTGAATGCAAGATATAAGCAAGGGAGAGAGAGAGAGAAAAGGCAATCGCAAACACAAGGGTATGTTTCGAGGTTCGAGCACACTTGCTCTACATCCCCGCCTTCGACACACGAAGGATTTCCACTATGCAAGATCCCAATGGATCTCTCCTCGGTGCCGCAACACCTACAAGCCCTAGGACTCCCTAGTCCCGTACACACGCAAGCTCACTAGCTTGCCTAGGCCGCACCTCAAACCACCAAGTTCACACCCGAACTTGAAACAACGCGAACACACTTGTCCGCCTCCTCAAAGTACAAAAAACAAGTCTTTGGTGATCACAACATTTTGATCACCTAAGACACTCTCACTACAACACTCCTATAGAATGAAAAACCAATGGATGGCTCAAGTGTTTGTGTGAGAAAAACTAGGAAAGAGAATGGTGGAGGAAAACTCAAAGAATCACTTTAAACACTCTTGATAAAATCTTCCCTTTTGATTGGAAGTATTTTCTCTCTATTTTGTGGAGAAAAACTTCTGAAAAGAGTGAGAAAAACTGGCTCTAAAAACTTCTCCAAATCTTAAAGAAAACAGCCCCAAATGACCCTTTATATAGAGTCTGGAAAACTAGCCGTTGGGGCTCTGTCAGAGCTGCCGGTCGACTCGCCCGGTCGACCGCCAACGGTCAGAAATCCGACCGTTGGAGCCACGGTCGACCGCCCGGGTCGACCGAGCCACTGGAGCAGAGGGTACAACTCTCTGTCAGTCGACCCACACGGTCGGCCGAAATTTCCAGAGAGCAGAGCTCTCTGGAGCGGTCGACCGGCACGGTCGGCCGTCCTCCAGTGCACAAAGGCGTGCACGTCTGTGCACGTCGATCGACCGGTCCGGTCGACCGACTTCAGGTATAGTCGACTATATAGTCGACTTGCTGAAGCCTGAAACAGAAAACTGGGATTTAAAACTTGGTCTTTTGATTGAAATAAAATCCCATAAAATACTTAAAAATCTACAAAAATAGTTTAACCAATATACTTTGATATACAAACATGCTTGCACAAAATCAAAGCATGTTATAAAAGATTGGACTATTTTTGTAACTTGAAAATATTTGGCTCATGATAAAAACTGTTTTTCCAAAACAATATTTTTCCAAAACATGTTTTTTCAAATCTTCATCAAATACAAAAACAAGATATACTTTTAAAGCATAGTGTGTATGGATATGATCCACTACACAATCAAGAAGAAATATCTAAGTTTTTGACATTAAGCTCTAAACTTGGTTTTGGTTAAAAACATGTTCATAAGAAATACCAAAAACGAACAAAACACTTGAAATCTACACTTGAATACATGTTTGGTTTTTGGTTAAAATTCTTTTCTAAAACAAACTAAATCAAGAGTGTGTGTGTATATGTACTTGAGCAATCCACCAACTATCTATCCTTTACATTTTACTCTAAAACAAAAACAAAATCTTATACCTAGACACAAGCCTTCATCTTCTTGAAGTCTTCACTTGAAGGATTCTCATCTTCTTGACTTGGTCCAAGCTTGATCCAAAAGCTCCTTGGATCACACCGTGTTAGCTCCAAATCTTGACATATTATCTTTTGTTGAGCTATGCACCTACTAAGATCTTGATAATGAATCTGTCACTATTTAAACACAAGATCATTAGTAAATATAACTTCATGAGTTAATCATCATCAAAACTAGAGTGATGGGCCTTTGGGCCAACAATCTCCCCCTTTTTGATGATGACAAAACTCATGAAGTTATATATGCATGGATTAAAGTAAAGCTTCAAAGAAGCTCCCCTTAACTCATGCATAGACATAAATAATAATATATGACAATGAAGCTCATAAATATGTATGCAAATGTATGGAGATAAAACATATCAAATTTTTTTTTCTCCTATTTGCAAAACAAAATATATATGCATAAACATAAAATCTTATTATGTATATTTATTATTTTGTGTTATGCATGAGAAAACTAAACACAAGTATGCATGTAAACTCAAAATCTTTCTCCCCCTTTTTGTCAATCATCAACAAAGGGGTAAAAACACAATCAACAAATTTTTCTCCCCCTTTTTGTCATAAACAAAGAGATCAATAAGGGGTAAAACAATCAATAAGGATTATATGCGATATACATTCATGAAGAGGAAGACGTTAAGTTAGCTTCCCTACACATATGCTTTACATGAAGAAGGGATGACAAGCCCTAATTCACATAACACATATTATGTAATGCATAAGAGGAGATGTGAAGCTCCCCCTACACACGTATATCATATAAAGAAGAGTTGTCAAGCTCCTCAATTTATAATATACTCAACATGAATCTATATGTAGAAGAGATGTGAAACTCTCCTTGCATATAAGAAATACAAATCAATAAAATGTTTTATTATTATTTTATTATTAATTTTTCTTAAACAAAATTTTTAAAGGTATCAGAGCTTTTGTAAAACAAACAAATTTTAAGATACCAACTTGAAAGTAATCATTTTTGTAAAACATATTGATACCAATTGAAATTTAACAAATATGAAGTTGAAACATATTGATACCAATGGTAAACATAATTATAAAAATTTTTATTTTTCATCATAAACTTTGTGCTTTTAAAAATGTGAATCAATTGTAAGTTAAGCACATGAAAATCATATATATGTATGAAATGAGTATACCAATTGTAAGGTAAAATATGAGTATATACAAAAATTTTCAATTTAGATACCAATTGAAGGAATTTCAATGATACCAATTGAAATAACAATGTAAATCAAGTATATATCTCATATAACTACCACCCAACTCATGCACAAGTTTAAAAGATTTTTAATGTAAGGCATACATGAACATGATCTCCCATCCATCCTCCCATTGATGGTAGGGGTTTTCAAAAATAGACTTGAAAATATTTTAGCCTTGAAAATCACTACCAAATGAGGAACAATAACTAGTTAAAATAATTTTTGAAAAACTAGTTAAAGATCCTTCAAAATATGAAATCAAAGCATATGTATTTCATGAATCATACCAAATACACAATATGACACTCAAGATCTATAAGGCTCATAAAAAGATGTTCATGAAACAAGGTCATGACAAAATGAATAAAATGTGAGTGTACAAGAGTCATGTAAATAGTATTTTCATGAAAATAGACATTAAAGCTCAAAAGTGATCATGTATCAAATTTTTACAAAAACATGAAAAATCATTTTTCAATAAAACAAACAAACTTCTAGGTATATGTATGATTTATCCAATCCTAACAATATACATACATATCCCAAACATAAAAGAGTCTATCAAATGTATTTGCATGAAGGCAAGAGACTCACGGGTATTCATGTATATTTATTAGATTTGAATTAAAAAATACATATACATGAAGTAAAATCATAAAATTTGGCAAAGCATGTATAAATGAGAGAATCATCAAAACTAGGCTATACATGTGCATATAGTGAGTACAAATGAACATGAAGTGCAAACATATATAAATCACGTGTAACTCACTATTTGTACATGTATAAATCAAGTTTTGATAAAAACTACATCTAAGCATGTTTTTACCTCATGAAGCACATAAAACAAATAAAATATGATCATGCTAAAAATATCATGAGTGAGCAAGCATGATCATAAGTAAAATGGGAGTTTAGAGATTGTTACCAACTCCAAAGCTCTAAACATGGTGGTTGTCCCACCAAACCTCCTTGATAGCGGTGCATCAAAAGTATGTCCATCAAGTCCATGCAACCACCACCAAGGCACCAAATCTCTCACGTCTTGTGAGAGCCCTCACCTACATCAAATACAAAAGGTGGGGACTTTGGTACCCATTTTTTCTTGGGTCCACGGGGATTAGCATTGTATTGAGGAACCCAAACATTTTTATTAGCAAAATTTAAAACATGTAACTTATCAAAACAAAATTTTGCTAAATGGCCTTTGCGGCCACAATGTGTACACTTGTACACCTTAGTATGCTTATGAGTGTGATTGTGATCGTGGCGTGCAATATAAGCAAATGCATGATGAGAGTGATGTGCATGAACATGAGGAGTTTGTTTCTTTGCAAACAAGGACTCTAACCTAACATGGTTAAATGCACACGAGTTCAAAGTTGAATTCAAACTATCTATTTTATTTTTCAAATTCTTAATCTCACTATTATCAATGGTAGCATGTAAAGAGTAGTGAGAAATAAAATCATTTTTCTTCTTTTTAGAAACATTTTCTTTTCCTTTTCTTTTTCAAAAATTTTCTTCTTCAAAGAGTTGTTTTCTTTTAAAACAATTTCCTTTTAAGTTTCTACCAAAATAATTTTATCTTTCAAACTAGTGTTTCCTTCACATAAATCATTTAATTTAGACATAATGGAAACATTCTCATTTTTCAAAACTTCATTTTCTTTTTCTAAACATGCAATGTTTCTTCTAAATGCATCATGTTCTATATGCATGCAATCAAGTTTCTTTTTCAAAATTTTATTATCTTTCTTAATCATGTCATACTTTTCAAGCAATAGTTGACAAAAAGTAGATAGCTCATCATATGACATGTTATTATCCTCATCCTCGGATTCGGTAGTTACCTCAAGGGGGTTATCCCCTTGGACCATATAGCACACGTTGGAGGTGTGGCTTCCAACGTCCGAATCACTCCCGGCATAATATAGATCCTTTTCGCCAAGAGAGGTGATGATGTTCCAAGCTACAAAAACCGATTCAACATTAAAAACCTAGATAAATAATCATCATTTAGTGTTGATTTAAGAGCATGAAGGGCTTTTGAGTTAGCCTCAATGTACTTGCTATTATTAATATATGAATCATTAGTGGTAGCAAGATAAACATGAATGCCTAAGGCCTTGAGGTACAATGACATCTTAACCTTCCAAATTTGGATGTTAAGAATGTCAAAGGTGGGTGGTGACATGAAATCCATAGTGTGTGTACAAAAATAGTGATTAGCCTAAAAATGAGGATCTTTAACTCTAGGTTGTTAGACCCAAATCAGAGTACCAAGCTCTGATACCAATTGAAGGTTCACCTAGAGGGGGGTGAATAGGTGATGGCTAATCTAATGGTCACTTAATGCCAAATTATGCGAATAATGCGGAAGCTAAAAGCAATTATAACCTAAACAAATCTTTTACACTAAACACCACGTATAACCAAAGAGTGTTGTCGAATTCCCCGGAAGGGCTCTGGATAAACTCCTCTAGATTCCCCTTGAATGGGTTGAGGTGTCGCGTTGGCTCTCTTGGTTGAATACAAGTGTTAGCAAACAATCCCAAGCAAGTATAACAATGAGCACACAAGTATATCAAGCATATAAAGATTTACACTATAATTGAATGCAAGATATAAGTAAGGGAGAGAGAGAGAAAAAGGCAATCACAAACACAAGGGTATGTTTCGAGGTTCGAGCACACTTGCTCTACATCCCCGCCTTCGACACACGAAGGATTTCTACTATGCAAGATCCCAATGGATCTCTCCTCGGTGCCGCAACACCTACAAGCCCTCGGACTCCCTAGTCCCGTACACACGGAAGCTCACTAGCTTGCCGAGGCCGCACCTCAAACCACCAAGTTCGCACCCGAACTTGAAACAACGCGAACACACTTGTCCGCCTCCTCAAAGTACAAAGAACAAGTCTTTGGTGATCACAACACTTTGATCACCTAAAACACTCTCACTACAACACTCCTATAGAATGAATAATCAATGGATGGCTCAAGTGTTTGTGTGAGAAAAACTAGGAAGAGAATGGTGGAGGAAAACTCAAAGAATCACTTTAAACACTCTTGATAAAATCTTCCCTTTTGATTGGAAGTATTTGCTCTCTATTTTGTGGAGAAAAACTTCTGAAAAGAGTGAGAAAAACTGGCTCTAAAAACTTCTCCAAATCTTAAAGAAAACAGCCCCCAAATGACCCTTTATATAGAGTCTGAAAAACTAGCCGTTGGGGCTCTGTCAGAGCTGCCGGTCGACCCGCCCGGTCGACCGCCAACGGTCAGAAATCCGATCGTTGGAACCACGGTCGACCGCCCAAGTCGACCGAGCCACTGGAGCAGAGAGTACAACTCTCTGTCGGTCGACCCACACGGTCGGCCGAAATTTCCAGAGAGCAGAGCTCTCTGGAGCGGTCGACCGGCACGGTCGGCCGTCCTCCAGTGCACAAAGGCGTGCACGTCTGTGCACGTCGGTCGACCGGTCCGGTCGACCGACTTCAGGTATAGTCGACTATATAGTCGACTTGCTGAAGCTTGAAACAGAAAACTGGGATTTAAAACTTGATATTTTTGATTGAAATAAAATCCCATAAAATACTTAAAAATCTATAAAAATAGTTTAACCAATATACTTTGATATACAAACATGCTTGCACAAAATCAAGGCATGTTATAAAAGATTGGACTATTTTTGTAACTTGAAAATATTTGGCTCATGATAAAAACTGTTTTTTCAAAACAATATTTTTCCAAAACATGTTTTTTCAAATCTTCATCAAATACAAAAATAAGATATACTTTTAAAGTATAGTGTGTATGGATATGATCCACTACACAATCAAGAAGAAATATCTAAGTTTTGACATTAAGCTCTAAACTTGGTTTTGGTTAAAAACATGTTCATAAGAAATACCAAAAACGAACAAAACACTTGAAATCTTCACTTGAATACATGTTTGGTTTTTGGTTAAAATTCTTTTCTAAAACAAACTAAATCAAGAGTGTGTGTGTGTATATGTACTTGAGCAATCCACCAACTATCTATCCTTTACATTTTACTCTAAAACAAAAAACAAAATCTTATACCTAGACACAAGTCTTCATCTTCTTGAAGTCTTCACTTGAAGGCTTTTCATCTTCTTGACTTGGTCCAAGCTTGATCCAAAAGCTCCTTGGATCACACCGTGCTAGCTCCAAATCTTGACATATTATCCTTTGTTGAGCTATGCACCTACTAAGATCTTGATAATGAATCTGTCACTATTTAAACACAAGATCATTAGTAAACATAACTTCATTAGTTAATCATCATCAAAACTAGAGTGATGGGCCTTTGGGCCAACACTTGCTCCCCTTCTCCATTTATCAGCTACTCGGGTTGGGTGATCTCCATCCAGCATGAGTAACAATCTAGTTAGCTGATCGATTAGTGAAAATCCCCAAGGGAGAAATTACTGATGTTCTCATTCAGGGAGTTTATCTACCCTGTGACTTTATCGTGCTTGAAACACAACCCGTCTTGAATCCAAGATCCTAAACTCTGGTCATTTTAGGATGTTCATTCCTTGTCATAGTCAATGCAATAATAAACTGTAGGAATGGAACAATTTGACTAACATTTGGAGATATGACCAAAGAGGTAAATGTTGGCCCAGAAGCTCATCACTCTTGTTTTGATGATGATTAACTCATGTATTTATAGTTTACTAATAATCTTGTGTTTAAATAGTTTCAGTGATTGACCAAAATATTAGTATGTGTTTGACTTTAATAAAGGAGTTTTGGAGTAACACATGTTGATTCAAGAGCATGCATGTCAAGATCGCATCTAGCACTCGGTTGGAGTCAAGCTCGTTGGATCGCGTTTGGATCGAGTCGGCTTGGAGACAAGAAGACTTCGGTTTGTATTTTACTTTGTGTTTAGATCTTGTGTAAAGGTAGACAATATTGATATACTCAAGTTCACACACACACACACACACACACACACACACATAAGTTTTAAGTTTATTGGTTTTTGGTTTTTCGGTTTAACCGATTTTGAATTTCATGTCAAAAATATAGATATATATCTTATATGTATATTGGATTCTATCCATATATGATATGCTTCAAATTTGTTTCAATATCATGTTTTTGCATTTACATGAGTTTTGAAAAAATCAGATTTCCATTTCAAAGTTTGAGTTTTGGAAAAGACAGAATTTGTGTTTAAGTCAAATTTCAATATCACAAAAATAATTTAAATTATTTATAATATGTGTTGAATTTTAGTCACACATACTTGTACTTTAAAGATCTTATAAGAACTTATTTTTGTAAAATTTATGTGATTTTATGAGATTTAATTGAAATTAAAAAGACAAGTTTTCAATACCTTTAAATCCCAACCAGACGGACTGGCGGTCGACTGGACCAGTGGTCGGTCGACCAGATCGGTCGACCGATGTGCATAAGACGTGCATAAAGGCCTGCCACAAAGGCCTGTCGACCGATTGAAAGCACCCCACTCTCAGGTGCTGTCCGGTCGACCAGGTGGTCGACCGATGGCTTTGGCCTGGTCGACTGGGCGGACGACCGTAGGTTCAACGGTCAGAAAAGTGATAGTTGGCCGGTCGACCAGCCGGTCGACCGGTGGGGCAATCTGGGCATTCCCAGACTGCAATAGCTATAATTTTTGAGAGGGTATAAATACCTATCTCTTGGGTTGTTTTACATATGATTTTAGAGAGCTAAAATTACTATCTATTTCAGTAGTTTAGCAAGAAGTTTTTAAAGAGTTTTTGGGTTAAAAAGATTTATTCTTTATTTGTTTTAAAGTGTTGGAAAATCAAAGAAGAAGAGAGTCTTTGGGAGATTAGTTTTTGGATCTTTATTTCAATATCTATCTATTATTTTTCCCAAGAGTTTTCTTTATTGTTTTCATTTCCAAATACTTAATTTTCTCATACTTAAGCTATCATATCTATAGGATCTTTGTTTTGTGAAAAATATTTGTTTGTGGTTTGTTGAAACTACCAAGTGTTGTAATCCTCTTTGCTTTGTGTTATCCCTCTTGTGTAGAGGTAATTGTGGAGGAGTTGAATTTGCTAGTATCCCTCTAAGTGTAGAGGTGATTAGAGTGTAGGCTTAGTGCCTTATCCCTCTAGTGTGAGGTGATTTTTGTTTGGCTAAGTGCCCATCCCTCTAAGTATAGAGGTGATTGTTGTTGTGTCTTACTTCTTGTGCAGAGGTTGTTTGTTGAAGTGAAGAGTTGTGTGCTCCTAGTTATATTTGCCAAATCCTCAGTGGAGGTTCCCTGTGTGGGAAGTCCTGTGTTGATGCATTAGTGAAAATCCTTCTGTGTGAAGGCGGGGACGTAGAGCAATGGCTCAAACCTCGAAACATATCTCGGTGTTTGCGATTGATCTACTATCTCTTAACTCTCTCTCTGTTATATCTTGCATTGCTTCATATTGCTCATCTCTTATATGCTTGGTATTGTTTGTGGGCCTCACTTGTGTTGAACCAAGAGAGCTTCATATAGCACCTCAACTCTTATTTAGAGAAATTTAGAGGAGATAGTCCAGAGCCCTTCACCGGGAATTCGGCTACACTTTTTGGTTACACTAAGTGTGTTGCAATTTGTTTTTAATTCCGCATCATTTGTCATTAGATTAGCCATATACCTATTCACCCCCCTCTAAGTGTATTTACCCCCCTCTACGCTCCTGATATTAGATTTAACCACCTAGGAGTGAGATCTTGATTAGCTAATCTAATATTACATTTGCACACATATAGTTTATTTACTTATGGATTTCATGACCCCTCCTATATTTGATGTTTCTAACATCGCTGAATGAAAGCTTAAGATGAGTATGTACCTAAAAACTCTAGGAATGTATGTTTACCTTGCCGCTATTAAGAAATCTTATCTTAGTAATAGCAAGCATATGAGGCTGATGCACAAGCCCTAGAGGTACTTAGATGCACTCTAAGCAAAGAATATTTATGTATGATTTCTCATTGTGATTCCGCCTTTGCAGTGTGGAACACTTTGACCTCTCCAAGCTTCAAATGATAAAATATGTGGAGAAAGAATCTAGTGAGGATGAATCCAAACAAGCTTGCTACATAGTCCAAGGGAATGACTCCCTTGAGGTAAATTCAGAAACTCATCTAGATGATTGTGCTAGCTCTTCTAATGATGATTATGATAATATGGATGTCGATGCTTTAAATGAAGAGCTTTTCATTGTATGTGAAAACTTACTTGAGAAATATAAAGTTTTGAAAAAGGAAAGTCTTAAAATAAAAGAAGAAAATAAGGATTTGTTTTCAAAACTTAATGTGATGTTGCAAGAAAAGGTTGAGATTTCAAATGAAAGGGATTCCTTGAAAACTCTACTTGACTTTGTTTTAAAGGAAAATGAAACTTTGAAAAGTAAAAATGATTGTGATTACGTTTTAAAGAAAAATAAGGTCTTGTCTTTAGAACTTAATTTTGTTTTAAATGAAAATGAATCTTTGAAAAATAAAATTACTTCAATTTCAAAAGAGCTAGATTTAGTTTCAAAGGAAAATTCTTCTTTGAAAAATAATTTAGATTCACATGTTTGCCATGCTTCAACATCTAGAATACCTATTGTATGCTCCACTTCTTCTTCTATTATTGAAAAAGATATTTGTGCTTTAAAGAAGAGTGTTGATTGTTTGGGCTCCACTTTGAGCCAATGTGTCATAAATCACACAAGGTTGGAATCCATATTTCACAAGAAACATGCTCCTCCTATGTATGCGCACAAACCACGGCATACATATGCTTCTCATATTCATACACATAGCACTATGTATGCTCATGTGTACACTTGTACACATTGTGGACGAAAGGGCTGTTGGCCCAAAGGCCTTCCACTCTAGTTTTGATGATGATTAACTCATGTAGTTATGTGTACTAATAATCTTGTGATTTTAGTTTCAGATCTTTAATCAAGTTATTAGTAGGTGATTAGCTTCAACAAGATGATTTGGAAGCTACCCACATGTTGATTCAAGAGCCCAAGCGTCAAAAATCATATATAGCACTTGCTCCGTGGATCAAAGAGTTTTGGATCGAGTCGGCTTGGAGATTGCGCTCTACAAGAAGACATCGGTACCATAGTTTAGTTTTGGGTTTAGATCCTAATTGTAAAGATTAGAATAGTATGATAAGCTCAAGTTCACAACACACACGTTCCATGTTTTGAATATTGGTTTTCGGTTTTTCGGTTTTAGGTTTAACCGATCTTGGTTTTCATGAATAGATTTTATATCAAAACAAGTTTACATGGTTTAGTGTATATATGATTTGTTCTATATACATGCATGCTTCTATTGCTTAAACAAACTTAGTTTGATAGTCTACTTCATGAGTTTTATGTTTTGGTATTTATGACAAAACATATTTTGGAATTAATGACAAAAACTATGATATATATTTGTTTCATGTATATTGGATTTCTATCCATATGCATCATGCTTCAAAGTGTTTAATTATCATGTTTTTGTATCTGGAAGTGTTTTGGACAAAATGTATTTTCTATTCAAGTTTTAGAAAATACAGTTTTTGGTTTTTAGTAAAAATGAAAGACATAAAAATAGTTTTAATTGCTTGATATTTGAGTCAAAACTTTTATCACATGTTTATATATCAATGCAATTTGACAAAACTATTTTTGGGAATTTTTAGTAGTTTATAAGAATTTATTGGATATTTATTTCTTCAGATTTCTGACCTGTTTTGGTGTCTGCCAGGCTGATCGGTCGACCGGTACGGTCGACTGCACCATGTAGACGGTCGACCGTATGGGTCGACCGACGTGCACAGAAACGTGCACGCTGGCTACACCTTTAGCCGGTCGACCGTGCCGGTCGACCGACTGAGAGCAGGTTTGCTCTCTGTTTGTTTGGGTCAGGAGAGATACTAACCCCCGTGGACCCACAAGAAAATGGGTACCAAGATCCACCTCTTTGATGTTTGATGTAAGTGGAGGCTCTCGCATAACGTGAGAGTGTTGGTGCCTTGAGGTGGATGCATTCTAAGCTAAAAGGAGAACCATTTGGATGCTTCACTCTCAAGGAGATTTGGTGGGAGGACCACCTTAGTTTGGAGAATTAGAGATGCACCTTCATCGGTTTTGGTATCATTCTCTAACTCCCATTTTTAATTGCATGCTTTTCATGTTCATCTATTTATAGCATGCCATGTTTTATTGTTCATTATGCTTATGTCATGTTAATTAGATTATTGTTATACATGTTTAGTTACTTGAGACACCCATGTTTTATATGGATCTTATCTTTGTGTTCTCACCTTGTTTAGTACTATCATGTATGCCCTAGATCTAATGTACATGCATTTACATAATGATCATATGGATGTTTATGATTTTTGTTCTTATTGAATCATGTTTCATTATTTCATGATTAGTATGACATTTGCCATGTTTATTAGACTTATGCTTTACATGATTAGTTATTGAGACACCCATGTTTAGTATGGACCCATATTTTGTGTTCTCTTTATGTTTTAGCTATCATGTTTATCATAGGTTCAATGCACATGCAAATCATATGGTTGACTATGATTTTTTTTTAATGATTCATGTTTTGATAAATAACTTGTGTTGTATGATTTCTAATTTAGCCACATGTTTGATCATGTATTTTATGATTCTTATAGCATGTGGATTTACATAATGATCATTTTTAGAATATTGTTGATTTATGACTCGTTTTATGCTTAATGATTTGGATATATGCTTAGATGTTAGTTTTCATTAAAACTAGGATTTATACTTGTACATAGAATGGGCCACAAATAAACCTTTATATATGTTTGAGCTTGGATGCCTATTTGTACCCATTAGATGTTCTAGTATAGTCTAGTTTTGATGATTCATGCATTCAAACATGTATTCCTATTTTTGATGTGTTTTCTATGATTAGATGTTTTCACTTCATGTATATGTCTATCTTGTCCAAACTATTAGATATACATGTTTATCCTTTTTGAGCCACGTGCCTTAATGCATATATTTTGTGGACTCGTTGTGTTTTGGATATGTATGTATACTTTAGTTTGTATTGGACATACATATGCCTTGAAGATTAAATGAGTTTTGATGATTTTCGTGTTTTCATGTTTAAGGAATGATTGTGCTTAATGAAAAATTTTCATGATTATGATATTCGCACTTTATTTGTACACTCACTTCTATTGCTTGCTCATGTTTTGTTTTCATGAGTCAAAATTGTGCTCAATTAGATTAGAGTGTTGATTTTCATGTGGATTTCTTATTTCATGAAAAACTATTTTATTGTATTCCTTGCTTGAAGGATTTCGTACTAGTTTTAAAAGTTTTTCCTATAACTAGTTCGTATTCTTCACTATGGTAGAGATTTTCAAACAAAGCTTATTCTCAAACCTATTTTTGAAAACCCCTACCTTTAATGGGCGGTTGGATGGGAGATCATGTTCATGTATACTTTAAAATGAAAATCATTTAAATCTTGAACCATGATTGGGAGGTATAGTTGATATGAGTCATACACTTGATCTTATTCTTATTTCAATTGGTATCATTGAATTCTTTCATTTGGTATCAATCTTGACATCCTTTTGTATACTCATATATGTTTTGTTTTATATATGTATGCTTACACTTCATATAGTATCAATTTCTATTGGTATCTATTTCTTACATACATATATAGATGATTTATTTGTGCTTATTATATCCCTATATCTTGAAGTACAAATTTTGGTTATGTTAAGCTTGAGTTTTTCAATTGGTATCCATATACAAGCTTTATCATAATTTTAAGATTGCTAAGCTTGAATTTTTAATGAATATCATGTTTCAATTGATTTAATTTTCAATTGGTATCTTATTTCAAGCTTATGCATATTTTCTTTTGATATTTCATAAAGGGGGAGAAAACTCGTATTTTATATTTCAATTGGCATTTGGTTTACCATTGTTTTTGTTTCCCACTCCCTAACTTTATGATATTAAAGTAATTGGTATCATATGCTTATAATGAAAAATATCTTCTTTTGGTATCAAGATGCTATTTGTTTCCTTAAATTTGGTATCAATTTTTTTTTATTATCTATTGGTATCAAGTTTACATTACATGTTTTCATTTTGATATAAAATGTTATTTTGTTTCAATGCCTTGTTTTATTTCAAATAGGATTTGGCATTTCTCAAAGTTTGTTATTTTCAATTGATATCATATTGACCTTGGTTTTACCCCTTGGAATAATTTATTGCTTCTTTGTTTTAAAGATTTAGGGGGAGAAGTATTTGTTTTCATTATGTTTGTTTTTACCCCTTTGTTGATGATTGACAAAAAGGGGGAGAAGAATTTGTAGTTTATATGCATGGTTGATTTATGCATATGTTTTAGTTGGTTTTCATTAGTAATAATATGTTGGTTTCAATATTATTGTTTTATTGGTATCAAGAGCATGTTTCATTGTTTATGTTTTATTTTAATTGGTATCCAGAACATGTTTATATGTGTTTAAGAATATTCATTGCATATCTTATATGTTTTATTGTTATGCATGAGTTAAGGGGGAGCTTCTTTGAAGCTTTACTTTAATCCATGCATATATAACTCCATGAGTTTTGTCATCATCAAAAAGGGGGAGATTGTTGGCCCAAAGGCCTTCCACTCTAGTTTTGATGATGATTAACTCATGTAGTTATGTGTACTAATAATCTTGTGATTTTAGTTTCAGATCTTTAATCAAGTTATTAGTAGGTGATTAGCTTCAACAAGATGATTTGGAAGCTACCCACATGTTGATTCAAGAGCCTAAGCGTCAAAGATCATATATAGCACTTGCTCCGTGGATCAAAGAGTTTTGGATCGAGTCGGCTTGGAGATTGCGCTCTACAAGAAGACATCGGTACCATAGTTTAGTTTTGGGTTTAGATCCTAATTGTAAAGATTAGAATAGTATGATAAGCTCAAGTTCACAACACACACGTTTCATGTTTTGAATATTGGTTTTCGGTTTTTCGGTTTTAGGTTTAACCGATCTTAGTTTTCATGAATAGATTTTATATCAAAACAAGTTTACATGGTTTAGTGTATATATGATTTGTTCTATATACATGCATGCTTCTATTGCTTAAACAAACTTAGTTTCATAGTCTACTTCATGAGTTTTATGTTTTGGTATTTATGACAAAACATATTTTGGAATTAATGACAAAAACTATGATATATATTTGTTTCATGTATATTGGATTTCTATCCATATGCATCATGCTTCAAAGTGTTTAATTATCATGTTTTTGTATCTGGAAGTGTTTTGGACAAAACGTATTTTCTATTCAAGTTTTAGAAAATACAGTTTTTGGTTTTTGGTAAAAATGAAAAGACATAAAAATAGTTTTAATTGCTTGATATTTGAGTCAAAACTTTTATCACATGTTTATATATCAATGCAATTTGACAAAACTATTTTTGGGGATTTTTAGTAGTTTATAAGAATTTATTGGATATTTATTTCCCCAGATTTCTGACCTGTTTTGGTGTCTGCCAGGCTGATCGGTCGACCGGTACGGTCGACCGCACCATGTAGACGGTCGACCGTATGGGTCGACCGACGTGCACAGAAACGTGCACGCTGGCTACACCTTTAGCCGGTCGACGTGCCGGTCGACCGACTGAGAGCAGGTTTGCTCTCTGTTTGTTTGGGTCGACCGGGCGGTCGACCGCTAGCGCCAACGGGTCAAAAATTGACCGTTGGGCGGTCGACCGGGCGGTCGACCGTCAGGGTAATTCTGGCAAAAATTACAGCCAATGGCTATTTTCTGGATTAGCCTATAAATACCCCATTTGCAAGAGTTTTTCTCTAAGAATTTTTGTGCGAATTTTTACATACTCTCTGGTGTTTTTACAGCAATAAAAAGAAGTTTTTGAGCTTGATTTGAACAATCTTTTTGGTGTTTTCTTTAGGGTTTAAAAATCAAAGAAAAGGGTTTTGGGAAAAGCTTTTGAATTGAACTTCTCTATCTTTGTTTCATTTATTTCCCAAAGATTTTCTTTGAGTTGCTGGTTTCAAATCCCTTGGTTTTCTCCACACTTGAGCTAAAATCTACTATCTTTTCTATAGGATTTTGTGTGAGAAAAAGAAATTGTTTTGTGGTTGTTGTTTGAAACCACTAAGTTGTAAACCCTATCTTTAGCTTGGCTTTGTGCCTTTCCCTCATTGTGTTGAGGAAGTTTGGCAATTGGGTTGTATCCCTCAAGGTTGTGAGGTGATCCTTGTATTGGTTTTGAGTTTGGAAATCCCTCAAGTTGTGAGGAGATAGTTGGCTTGGAGTTGTGCCTCAAGGAGGAGGTTGTGATTGTAAAGAGAGGAGTTGGGTACTCCTTGTGAGAGTTCTTGGTGAACTAGCTAGTGGATTAGAAATCCTTCGTGTGTCGAAGGCGGGGATGTAGAGCTGGGTGCTCGAACCTCGATAACATATCTCTGTGTTTGCGTTTGATCCATTGACTCTCTCTCTATCTCTCTCTTACTTTGTGTATTGTGCAAATTGCTATATCCTATACTTGCTTGTGTGAGCATCATTGTTGTAATTGCAATTAGTTTTTAAATTTCGCATTAAGTTCACTAGATTAGCATCGTCACCTATTCACCCCCCCTCTAGGTGACTTTTCAATTGGTATCAGAGCTAGCGCTCCTGATATTTAGGTTTAACCACCTAGGAGTGAGATCTTGGTTTGCTAATCTTCATTTGCATTTTCATTTGCACACATTTAGTTTGCACTTATGGCTAGCCCTCCTATGTTTGATCATTTTAGACTTGATGCTTGGAAGGCTAATATGACTAAACATTTAAAAGACCTAGGATATCTAGTTTATCAAGCCATTACCATTGAATCCCTCCCAAATAGTAGCAAGCATAAGAAGGCCAATGCATTAGCACTTAGGGCACTTAGAGCATCTCTAAATGAACATTTATTACATATTTTTGATCGTTATGATTCGGCTTTTGCAGTTTGGAGCATCTTGACTTCTCCCGAGCTTCCAAGGAATGTCAACAAGATGAGGAGATCTAAGAGAGAAAAGTCCGAAGAGCAATGCCTCATGGTCCAAGGGAAGAACTCCCTTGAGGTACAATCGGATTCTCAAATAGATGATAGCTCTAGTTCCTATTGTCATGGATGTTTTGAAGTTCAAACTTTAAATATGGAACTTGTTCAAAAGCTTGAGAATTTGTTAGAAAAACATGATTTGTTAAAAGATGATAATCTTGTTTTGAAAAATGAATTAAAGGATTTATGCTCTAATTTTGAATTGTTGTTGCAAGAGAAGGAAGAGATTGCAAGTGAATGTGAATCACTTAAATCTCAACTCGAACTTGCTTTAAAGGAAAATGAATTTTTGAAAAACAAAAATGATTGTGATGATGTTGTAAAGCACAATGAGATTTTATCTTCAAAATTAGATCTTGTTTTTAAAGAAAATGTTACCTTGAAAAATGAAATTGATTTCATAACAAAAGAATTGGATTTGGTTTTGAATAAAAATAAATCTTTGCAAAATGATATTGATATTCATGTTTGCCATGCTAGTGTAGCTTCTACTTCTTGCACACCTATAGCATGCTTCACTTTATTTTCTAGCATAGAAAATGATATAAATGTTTTGAAGAAAAGTGTTAATTGTTTGGGCTCCACTTTGAGCCATTGTGCCATGAACCACACTCGTTTGGAATCCTTGATTCGCAAGAAACAAGTTCCAACTATACATGCACACCCAACACGGCATACACATGCCCATCACAGACACAATCATAACATGTATGCTCATGTGTACACTTGTACACATTGTGGTCGAAAAGGCCACCTTGCTAGATTTTGCTATGATAGATTACATATTGAAAATTTAGCAACTAATCTTGTTTGGGTTAGGAGAGATACTAACCCCCGTGGACCCACAAGAAAATGGGTACCAAGATCCACCTCTTTGATGTTTGATGTAGGTGGAGGCTCTCGCATAACGTGAGAGTGTTGGTGCCTTGAGGTGGATGCATTCTAAGCTAAAAGGAGAACCATTTGGATGCTTCACTCTCAAGGAGATTTGGTGGGAGGACCACCTTGGTTTGGAGAATTAGAGATGCACCTTCATCGGTTTTGGTATCATTCTCTAACTCCCATTTTTAATTGCATGCTTTTCATGTTCATCTATTTATAGCATGCCATGTTTTATTGTTCATTATGCTTATGTCATGTTAATTAGATTATTGTTATATATGTTTAGTACTTGAGACACCCATGTTTTATATGGATCTTATCTTTGTGTTCTCACCTTGTTTAGTACTATCATGTATGCCCTAGATCTAATGTACATGCATTTACATAATGATCATATGGATGTTTATGATTTTTGTTCTTATTGAATCATGTTTCATTATTTCATGATTAGTATGACATTTGCCATGTTTATTAGACTTATGCTTTACATGATTAGTTATTGAGACACCCATGTTTAGTATGGACCCATATTTTGTGTTCTCTTTATGTTTTAACTATCATGTTTATCATAGGTTCAATGCACATGCAAATCATATGGTTGACTATGATTTTTTTTTTTTAATGATTCATGTTTTGATAAATAACTTGTGTTGTATGATTTCTAATTTAGCCACATGTTTTGATCATGTATTTTATGATTCTTATAGCATGTGGATTTACATAATGATCATTTTTAGAATATTGTTGATTTATGACTCGTTTTATGCTTAATGATTTGGATATATGCTTAGATGTTAGTTTTCATTAAAACTAGGATTTATACTTGTTCATAGAATGGGCCACAAATAAACCTTTATATATGTTTGTGCTTGGATGCCTATTTGTACCCATTAGATGTTCTAGTATAGTCTAGTTTTGATGATTCATGCATTCAAACATGTATTCCTATTTTTGATATGTTTTCTATGATTAGATGTTTTCACTTCATGTATATGTCTATCTTGTCCAAACTATTAGATATACATGTTTATCCTTTTTGAGCCACGTGCCTTAATGCATATATTTTGTGGACTCGTTGTGTTTTGGATATGTATGTATACTTTAGTTTGTATTGGACATACATATGCCTTGAAGATTAAATGAGTTTTGATGATTTTTGTGTTTTCATGTTTAAGGAATGATTGTGCTTAATGAAAAATTTTTATGATTATGATATTCCCACTTTATATGTACACTCACTTCTATTGCTTGCTCATGTTTTGTTTTCATGAGTCAAAATTGTGCTCAATTAGATTAGAGTGTTGATTTTCATGTGGATTTCTTATTTCATAAAAAACTATTTTGTTGTATTCCTTGCTTGAAGGATTTCGTACTAGTTTTAAAAGTTTTTCCTATAACTAGTTCGTATTCTTCACTATGGTAGAGATTTTCAAACAAAGCTTATTCTCAAACCTATTTTTGAAAACCCCTACCTTTAATGGGCGGTTGGATAGGAGATCATGTTCATGTATACTTTAAAATGAAAATCATTTAAATCTTGAACCATGATTGGGAGGTATAGTTGATATGAGTCATACACTTGATCTTATTCTTGTTTCAATTGGTATCATTGAATTCTTTCATTTGGTATCAATCTTGACATCCTTTTGTATACTCATATATGTTTTGTTTTATATATGTATGCTTACACTTCATATAGTATCAATTTCTATTGGTATCTATTTCTTACATACATATATAGATGATTTATTTATGCTTATTATATCCCTATATCTTGAAGCACAAATTTTGGTTATGTTAAGCTTGAGTTTTTCAATTGGTATCCATATACAAGCTTTATCATAATTTTAAGATTGCTAAGCTTGAATTTTTAATGAATATCATGTTTCAATTGATTTAATTTTCAATTGATATCTTATTTCAAGCCTATGCATATTTTCTTTTGGTATTTCATAAAGGGGGAGAAAACTCGTATTTTATATTTCAATTGGCATTTGGTTTACCATTGTTTTTGTTTCCCACTCCCTAACTTTATGATATTAAAGTAATTGGTATCATATGCTTATAATGAAAAATATCTTCTTTTGGTATCAAGATGCTATTTGTTTCCTTAAATTTGGTATCAATTTTTTTTTATTATCTATTGGTATCAAGTTTACATTACATGTTTTCATTTTGATATAAAATGTTATTTTGTTTCAATGCCTTGTTTTATTTCAAATAGGATTTGGCATTTCTCAAAGTTTGTTATTTTCAATTGATATCATATTGACCTTGATTTTACCCCTTGGAATAATTTATTGCTTCATTGTTTTAAAGATTTAGGGGGAGAAGTATTTGTTTTCATTATGTTTGTTTTTACCCCTTTGTTGATGATTGACAAAAAGACGGAGAAGAATTTGTAGTTTATATGCATGGTTGATTTATGCATATGTTTTAGTTGGTTTTCATTAGTAATAATATGTTGGTTTCAATATTATTATTTTATTGGTATCAAGAGCATGTTTCATTGTTTATGTTTTATTTTAATTGGTATCCAGAACATGTTTATATGTGTTTAAGAACATTCATTGCATATCTTATATGTTTTATTGTTATGCATGAGTTAAGGGGGAGCTTCTTTGAAGCTTTACTTTAATCCATGCATATATAACTCCATGAGTTTTGTCATCATCAAAAAGGGGGAGATTGTTGGCCCAAAGGCCTTCCACTCTAGTTTTGATGATGATTAACTCATGTAGTTATGTGTACTAATAATCTTGTGATTTTAGTTTCAGATCTTTAATCAAGTTATTAGTAGGTGATTAGCTTCAACAAGATGATTTGGAAGCTACCCACATGTTGATTCAAGAGCCCAAGCGTCAAAGATCATATATAGCACTTGCTCCGTGGATCAAAGAGTTTTGGATCGAGTCGGCTTGGAGATTGCGCTCTACAAGAAGACATCGGTACCATAGTTTAGTTTTGGGTTTAGATCCTAATTGTAAAGATTAGAATGGTATGATAAGCTTAAGTTCACAACACACACGTTTCATGTTTTGAATATTGGTTTTCGGTTTTTCGGTTTTAGGTTTAACCGATCTTGGTTTTCATGAATAGATTTTATATCAAAACAAGTTTACATGGTTTAGTGTATATATGATTTGTTCTATATACATGCATGCTTCTATTGCTTAAACAAACTTAGTTTGATAGTCTACTTCACGAGTTTTATGTTTTGGTATTTATGACAAAACATATTTTGGAATTAATGATAAAAACTATGATATATATTTGTTTCATGTATATTGGATTTCTATCCATATGCATCATGCTTCAAAGTGTTTAATTATCATGTTTTTGTATCTGGAAGTGTTTTGGACAAAACGTATTTTCTATTTAAGTTTTAGAAAATACAGTTTTTGGTTTTTGGTAAAAATGAAAAGACATAAAAATAGTTTTAATTGCTTGATATTTGAGTCAAAACTTTTATCACATGTTTATATATCAATGCAATTTGACAAAACTATTTTTGGGGATTTTTAGTAGTTTATAAGAATTTATTGGATATTTATTTCCCCAGATTTCTGACCTGTTTTGGTGTCTGCCAGGCTGATCGGTCGACCGGTACGGTCGACCGCACCATGTAGACGGTCGACCGTATGGGTCGACCGACGTGCACAGAAACGTGCACGCTGGCTACACCTTTAGCCGGTCAACCGTGCCGGTCGACCGACTGAGAGCAGGTTTGCTCTCTGTTTGTTTGGGTCGACCGGGCGGTCGACCGCTAGCGCCAACGGGTCAAAAATTGACCGTTGGGCGGTCCACCGGGCGGTCCACCGTCAGGGTAATTCTGGCAAAAATACAGCCAACGGCTATTTTCTAGATTAGCCTATAAATACCCCATTTGCAAGAGTTTTTCTCTAAGAATTTTTGTGCGAATTTTTACATACTCTCTGGTGTTTTTACAGCAATAAAAAGAAGTTTTTGAGCTTGATTTGAACAATCTTTTTGTGTTTTCTTTAGGGTTTGAAAAATCAAAGAAAAGGGTTTTGGGAAAATCTTTTGAATTGAACTTCTCTATCTTAGTTTCATTTATTTCCCAAAGATTTTCTTTGAGTTGCTGGTTTCAAATCCCGTGGTTTTCTCCACACTTGAGCTAAAATCAACTATCTTTTCTATAGGATTTTGTGTGGGAAAAAGAATTGTTTTGTGGTTGTTGTTTGAAACCACTAAGTTGTAAACCCTATCTTTAGCTTGGCTTTGTGCCTTTCCCTCATTGTGTTGAGGAAGTTTGGCAATTGGGTTGTATCCCTCAAGGTTGTGAGGTGATCCTTGTATTGGTTTTGAGTTTGGAAATCCCTCAAGTTGTGAGGAGATAGTTGGCTTGGAGTTGTGCCTCAAGGAGGAGGTTGTGATTGTAAAAAGAGGAGTTGGGTACTCCTTGTGAGAGTTCTTGGTGAACTAGCTAGTGGATTAGAAATCCTTCGTGTGTCGAAGGCGGGGATGTAGAGCTGGGTGCTCGAACCTCGATAACATATCTCTGTGTTTGTGTTTGATCCATTGACTCTCTCTATCTCTCTCTTTACTTTGTGTATTGTGCAAATTGCTATATCCTATACTTGCTTGTGTGAGCATCATTGTTGTAATTGCAATTAGTTTTTAAATTCCGCATTAAGTTCACTAGATTAGCATCGTCACCTATTCACCCCCCCCTCTAGGTGACTTTTCAAGGGCCACCTTGCAAACTTTTGTTATGATAGATTAAATACTTCAAATTTATAAACAAGTTTGTTTGGGTTAGGAAAGGTGCTAATCCCCATGAACCCAATAAGATATGGGTACCAAAAGTCACTCCTATTGTATTTGATGTAGGTGTGGGCTCTCACTTGACGTGAGGGCATTAGTGCCTTGATGGTGGATGCGTTCTGAGCTAATGGTGACACTTTTGGATGCATCACTTTCAAGGGAAGTTTGGTGAGAGGACCACCATGGTTTGGAGATCTAGAGATTATCATTAACGGTTTTGGTAACTATCTCTAACTCCCATTTAGTTTACATGCTTTCATATTATTAGTTTTTAACATGTTTTGATTTTTCATGATTATTATATTAAATGCCATGCTTATTAGACTAGTGATATGCATATGTAGTTTTTGAGATACACCCATGTTTATATGAACTTATATTTTTGTGTTCTCACTTTACTTTAACTATTGTGTATATTCTAATCTAAAACATGTGCATTTAGCCTAATGATCATATTGGTTTATGTTTAAGATTTTGCACTTCATGTTTTGATTACATGTAGCCTTCATTAAAACTTGTGTATATACTTGTACAACTAATAAGCCACGTTTGATTTTTATATATTTGTGCTTAATTGCTCATTTGTACCCATTAGATGTACTAGTATAGCCTAGTTTTGATGATTCATGCATTTTAACTTGTATTCCCTATTTTCGTACATGTTTTTCATGATAATGTGTTTAGCTTCATGTATATGTTAATTTTATTTAAAACTTTAGACATACATGTATACCCTTGAGTTACTTGCTTTTTATGTAAAATTCCTTATGGACTCATTTGTATTTGGGATATGTATGTATATCTTTAGTTTTAGACAAAACATACATATGCCTTTGAGTTAGTATTGTTTTGATGAAAATTAAATTTTTAAGATTTTCATGTTTTTAAAGGAATCTCATATGAGCTTTATTACCTATTTTCATGATTATGCTTTTCACATGACTCTTATACACTCACATTATTTTAAGTTTACTCATTACTTTGTTTTATGAGTACTTTGTTGAGCCTTATATATTTAGAGTATCAATTTTGTGTAAAATGCATGCTTCATGTAATATATAATTTGGTTTCATATTTTGAAGAATTTATAACTAGTTATTTCAAACTATTTTAAACTAGTTCATATTTTTCACTTGGTAGAGTTTTTCAATTATTTTAAATTATTTTCAAACTTATTTTTGAAAACCCCTACCAACGTCTAAGGGTGATTGGATGGGCGATCATGCCTTGTATGCTCTTATTGAAAATCTATTTAAACATGTGCATGAGTAGGGAGGTAATTATGAGTTATACACTTGATCCTCATTATATTTCGATTGGTATCACAATTGATATTTTTATATTTGTATACTCATATTTGTGTTTTCCTATATAGTATGCTTCAAAGTTCAAATAGTATCAATTTCGATTGGTATTTACATTTTATATATATATATATATATATATATATATATATATATATGATTTTATTGTGCTTAAAATATCTTTACATCTTAAAGTACAAATTATGTTATGCTAAGCTTGATTTACTCCTTAATGTCAATTATTTTTTAATTGGTATCTTATACAAGCTTATGCATTATATTTATTAGTATTTCATAAAAGGGGAGAAAAATTCATGTTTATACTTTCAATCGGTTTTATTATCAATTGGTATCTTACTCCCATTCTTTATGATGAAAAATACTTTATTTTGGTATATGCTAAAATTTTCAATATTAGTATCAATAATCTTAATTCGTATTATTCTCAATTTGGTATCTTTATTGCAAAATAATTTGTATTTCCAAATTTTGGTTTATATTTTCAATTGGTCTTTACTTTCAATTGGTATCAAATTTTAAAATATATATTTCAATTGGTATCAAAAACGTACAATATCTCATTTTCTATTGGTATCACAAATTTACAAGATATTTTCAATTGGTATCTTTTGGTATCTTAAAAATTTTTTTTATTTTCAATTGGTATTATAAATTGGTATCATAATGTTTTGATATATACCTTTATCATAAATTGGTATGTTGCAGTAAATGTTTTCCACCTAGAAAAAAAACCTCGAGATTCTGAAGATCAGATATTTGAAGTGTACCTAATAGAAAACTTAACAAGTGAACATCAGTAAGAACTAGAATATAAATATGAATGTGAGTTCGAATTGGAGTCAAATGATTTCAATCTCGACTAAATAGTTGATTCTGTGGTAGAATGGGCAGACACTCCAATTCCTTTGAGTCCAGAACCGATTGACTTGATCCAACCCTCAACTGAACAATTTTCCTCTTCTGAACTGAAAGCCCTCTCGAGTCATCTCAGGTTTGTTTACTTGGGAGAAAAGGAGGCTCTCCCGGTCATCATCGCTTCTCGTTTGACTGAGGAACAAGAAGATAATCTTCTTGTTGTGTTGAGAGAAAATAAAGAAGCCATTATTGGACCATGGCTAACATCAAAGGACTAAGCCCATCCATAATACAACACCGCATACATCTGATCGAAGAGGCAAAACCTAAACGCGATCCATAGCATAGGCTTAACCCAATCATGCAAGAAGTTGTTCGAGTAAAAATACTTAAACTATTAGATAATAGGATGATTTATCTCATATTTAATAGTCAATAGGTTAGTCATGTCCATGTTATGCCCAAAAAGGCTAGTTTTACGATGGTGGAAAATAACAAAAAGGAATTAGTGCAAACCCGACTTCGCATAAAGATTCGAGTTTGCATTGATTATCGCAAATTAAATACCACCACTTGTAAAGACCACTTCTCTCTTTCATTCATTGATCAGATATTGGAAAGACTGGTTGGGCATGAAAACTATTGTTTCCTGGATAGATATTCCAGGTACAATCAGATCTCTATCGCCCGCAAAGATCAAGAAAAAAATAACATTTACCTGTCCATTTGGGACGTCTGCATGCTACATAATGTCATTTGGCTCATGCAACGCCTTAGCAATGTTCCAACGTTGCATGCTAAGCTTGTTCTCGGACATGGTAGAACATTTTTTGAAAATATTCATAGATAGTTTCTCAATTTACGGAGACTCTTTTGACCAATGCTTGCATCATCTAGAGTTAGTTCTTAAACGATGCATGAAGAAGAACTTGAACTTAACTGAAAAAAGTGTCATTTTATGGTCAAATAAGGAATTGTCCTAGGGTATGAGATTTCAAGATATGGGATAGAGGTTGATAACGTAAAAGTTGAAATGATTGCCAAACTCTCCAAGCTGAAATGAATTAAAGACATCCAATCCTTTCTAAGGCATGTTGAATTTTACCATAGGTTCATCAAAGACTTTAGGAAGACTGCTAGACCCTTAAGGAACCTATTAGCAAAAGACGTGCCCTTCAATTTTGATGACAGATCTCTAGAAGCATGGGAGAAATTGAAACAAGAACTTTTCTCCGCTCCAATCATCTCGGCTCCTGATTGGATAAAACCGTTTAGATCATGTGCGACAGCTCAAATTTTGCCATCGGCATTGTTCTAGGACAGCACATAAATAATAGGCAGCACATGATCTATTATTCGAGTAGGACTTTAAATGACGCACAACAAAATTACACTACGACCGAAAAGGAATTTTTAGCCATAGTATTCGCGTTGGAAAATTTTCGTCCATACCTACTCGGGTCCAAAACAATAGTGTTCACGGACCACTCTGCGCTGAGGTATCTTATGACAAAGAATGACGCCGAAGTAAGACTCATTCGATGAATCCATTTTTTAAAGGAATTTGACCTCGAAATACGGGATAAGAAAGGCGTAGAGAATGTAGTGGTTGATCATTGTCCCAAATCCTCAACGCACCAATTGAGACAACACCGATCAACGAGAATTTTTCTAACAAAAACATCCTGGCAATTTGTAAAGAGCCTAGATATGCAGATATTGTAAACTCTATCGCTATCGGGTAAACACTTTCTGACTGGACGAGTCAGGATAGATATCATTTTTTTGCTTAAATACGGTTCTTCTTTTGATAAGAACCATATCTTTTCAAATATTTCCCTGACCAAATCATCAGAAGATGTATACCAGAAGAAGAATATAAGAGTGGGTTGGCATTTTTCCATGAACTCGTTGGATCTCTTATTTTGATGTTTGATGATAAAAACATAAAGTGTTTATTAACATCTTATGCGGTATACAAAGCTATCAATTGCTTATCAAGTTATTGATTGGTCGCTAATATTGCATATTTAGTATCATATTTCCATACTTATTCTAGAATAAAACTTTGCATTGTCTTAATTAATTGCTTAATTTATTTGCAGACCCATTCTTTAAGGAGATGAAGAGAAATGAGCCCAAAGCTCACCAAAATTCTGAATTAAATCAGAATTAATTCGCACTCAGTAAATCAGGGCAAAATCAAGAGGTTGAAAACCGGTTGAGAAGAATCCTCTCAGAATCGATCGGTTAAAGCCAAGAATCAAGGCCATTTCGTCAGAATCCGGGACACAAACTGAAAAACCAACTCCAGATAAAGTCAGAGGGCGAAACCAGGGCAACCCACCAATAGGGTGTGGCCATCTGGCCACACCCTGGCCGCGAAAACGCGGCAAAAGCCGCGTTTTCGCGGCAAGGTTGGGGAGTTAGGGGGAGCGTTTGCTCCCCCGATCTCCCCGGGATCCTGCACACTGGGTTTTTTTGCCTATAAAAGGCCATTCTTTGTGCTGAAAATGGACGACCATGCAGAGATAGGATTTAGCCAAGTTTTCCATTTCTTAGTTTAGGTTTTTCTTTTCTTTTTATGTAACTTGTATGTAAGCTTAGGTTAGATGATGATTCATGTAAGTAAGAGAGAGAGGCATATGTTGAGAGTGACACCGATGTACCCTCCTCCTTTCTTCCATCGTTTCAAGCAATAAAAGGTAACATTTTTATGTTCTTCTTTACTTTCATTTTCTTTTGTTTTCGTCTTCCTCTTCTACTTTACCTCGTTTATTTTTGTTGAGTTTACAAGTGAATTCCAAAGCACAAGTATAACGATGTTATGTGAGTACCAACGATAGTTCACGAAGACGTTCTCCTCCTCAAGACGTATCACTTCATGCTTGTGCGAGACTTGATGATATAATGCGAACGGGGACTGAGCTCGGGCTTATGATCTATGCGTTGAACGCCTCCTAAACAAAGGTAGAACATGCAAAGGTTTTTCAGGTAAGTCATCAATCAATCTAGGTAAGTATTTCTTCCTCTTCTTTCTTTTCTTTCATTTCTGTAAATTAAATCACCAACACCACTCCTTTTCACTTCCTTGTAAATAATCATTTGTACATAGTCGCTTTCGCCGTTTTCTAATTTTTTCCACCTTCTTCATCTCTCATTTTCTTCTAACTTTAACATAATTCTTTTCCATTTTTTCTTTAACTTAAAAACAGAGAAGAACTCTCGTTTAGTTTTCATAAAGATTTCAATACAAAAACGTAAACGCTTCTATCGCAAAACCCTCCTTGTGGATCACGACCCGCATAGCCACTTGCTATAGCGGTAAGAATTGAGCACTTGCACATCTTCATTCTAAATTTGAAATTCTTTATTTTTATGTGCAGGTTGTATCTCAATAAAATTTTGGCGTCGTTGCCGGGGAGGGTAACGTTGTTTTTATTGAAATCTGATTTTTCTTGAAAATTTTTTAGAACTAAAACGAACTTTCTTCTCTATTGCAGGTTAAAGGGCAAGCAAAGCAGGAAATTAAAGTTGTAGTAACATATAAGTGGCCTTGGGCCTCTGCTCTAGAAAGCAGAGACCAAGTGCCCTCTGCTTTGCTGCGGATCCGCGGCTAACGCCGCGAAAACGCGGCAAAAAGGAGTGGACTACTAACTGTCTTTTTGCAGGGCTGCTTGCTTTGCAAATTCTAGTTTTCTGCAACTTTACTTTTTCTTATATGCCATCACATAAGCCTGCTAATAATCAACAGTAAACGTTTGTTGAAAAGCTAAAAAATTGATTAGACGTTTGCATTTTTAGGCACGTGTCTTTTCAATTCATTTATTTTTATTGTTGAAGAGTGCTGGAGCAAGGTACGTTCGCATTGCATCTAGAATAGGACTCATCTCTTGGTTGATTTTTATTGCTTTGAGTGAATCTTATTTACATATCTTGTACACTTGCACAAATTGATTTTAAGGGCACCAACCCAATAACAAGATAAGGTAGGGATTTAATCACCCTTTCTTAGCCTAAAAATCAGATTCCAAGCACTCACTAACCCAAGCCTAACTAAAAATGAGTAGACGTTGGCCCTAGGGACATCTCGGATTCAATTAGGAGATTATCGTAAGGGGGAAAGGTGTTGGAATTTGACTCCTGCCAAATCAGTGTCTAGGAAAGGGATTAAGGGCCGAAAGCCCGAAGGTTGGTGGTTATTTATTAAGGAACGTCTTTGACGGAAAACCTCCCACCAACCTTACCCTGACCTGGCTGATTAGCTTGTGGTCAAAGTCTGCATTAAACCTCCCGTGGACAGTCTAATCAGTTAGGAGTCGTCTAGGTCATAGGTCTACCTTAACTTAGTTAGAATTTTTTCCTTTTATTTGTTTGCTTATTTGTTTGTTTTTTCTTTCTTTTTGTTTGTATTCTATTGTGTGATATGGCTTATAATAACAATTTTTCCAACTTCAATAATAATCCATATTACACACCGACTTTATTTTCGGATACTACCAACCCGGCATATCATAACTTTAACCAACCTAGTGTGCCAAATTGGTCTTATCCGAATCAATATAACCCATGCCCCCAATCTAATAACTATAATTTCCAGAATGATTTCAACTCTTCACAGAGTCGGTGGGGATTCACCTCACCCGAGCATAATTTTCAATCAACTTGTCCTCCTTCTCCACCTAGTCCACAATATTTTCAAGATTCATACTCAGATCCACCAGTCCAAAATAGAAAATCATCAATTTTGGAAATGAGTATGCGTGAGTCCAAACAAAAATCTCAAAATCTAATGGACTCACAATTTCACTACCACTTTCAAGACAATTCTTCATCTTTTCATCACAACAATGAACCTATCAACTATGAAAAGATGTTTGAAGCCATGACTCAGGCTCAAAACGCCCGTAATCGTGAGATAGATATGATGGTCCAATTTCTACGTTCCCACCGTTTGCCCATTTCTGATGTCACTAACCACTCTGTTAGAGCCGACGAGTCAGGTTGTTTTGAAAATCAAGGTTCCATTTCAGAACAATCATTTGAACTTGCCCAAACTCCAAATTTTGACAGTTTGGCAAGTTATCCTTTTCCTGAAATCGAACTTGAAAATGAATATGATCATGAACCTCAACTTAGTGATTCAGTTTTACTTCCTGATTCAATAATGACTCCGGTATCCTCACCTGATTTTGATCTTCTTCCCGAGTCAACATTGGATCCTGTGCCAATTCATTATGAAATTGAATCACCCATTTTTGATGATCATATTGAACTTGACCAATTATACACTTTTGAAGATCCCATTAATAAATTGGCAAGTTCTCCATTTTTTGATATTGAACTCAATGAGATATGTGACCTAGATTCTCAAATCTGTGATCCAGTTTAACTTTCTGAATCAATATTGACTCCTGCTTTGTTACCAAACTTGAGTAATATTTTAGAGTCAGCTTTGATTCCCCCACCTATCATTCCTGAACATGAATCACCAATATTAAGTCACATCCTATTGTTAGAAAATACACGTGGACTTGAGTTTCAACTTCTTGACTTGGACCCGCTTCTTGAACCAATCTCGACTCCTGAACTTTTACTTGACTTAAGTCACCTTCCTGAGTCGGTATTAGTTCCTATACTTCTTGAGTCCAAGTCAACCGTTCTATCATTTCATACTCTATTTTGGGACGAGGTGGTTGACAAATTTGACTCTGAAATCAGTTATGGAATTTGAAAATTAGATGGGGTCAAATACTTAATAAAAATCCTTCATGGATACACAATTTTAATGGGTTATATTAGTGAAATTTCTGGTGGGTTCCTCCGAACCCAACGAAAAGTTGATTGGGCCGCATTTCGTGGACCAATCAAACCACCACCGGAACCACCACCTTAAGGTAACATTTTCCTTCCCTTTCTTCTTTTTCATGCATCTATGCATTAATTCATACATTGAGGACAATGCATGAGATAGGTGTGGGGGAGGGTCTAACATAACTTAGGTTTTTCTTTACTTTTAAAAAACTTTTTGGAAAATAGAAACAATATTTTGACATATTTTTGTAAGAAATTAAGTTAATTTTAAGGAATAGGAAAATCCAAATTAGGATTTCTTATACTTGGTCAAAATAAGATTGTTTGTTTGATTTTTAGGGTTAGGAAGAAAATTTGTCAAAGTAATTTAGTCTTGATCTTTACCTTGATGAAATATGCACACTTCATACACTTACACACTTAGTGTTCAAAAACAAAGATTCTTATGCCTTATAAAAAAATATATATATAGAAAAAAATAAACAAATCTAATTATTGATTAGCTAGGTGCTTGGCCTAAACAGGCCTTAGTATTTATGCGAAAGATGATTAGATAAGTTTAAGAAAAAAATATATAAAATTCTCTGATTAAGCTGGGTATTTGTGCCTAATAAAGCATAAGTATTCACGCCTAAAAGTGGTCCATATAATAAAACCCTTAGTTTTGTGGCCTTGTTTGCTCGAGTCCTTAAGTCCTTGGGGTGTTTTCTCACCCGGTGCCCTAAGACCGTTTTGGTTTGGGAGTCATCGATTAAAGACTCGTTACATGGGCAAATTAGAAAGCCTAATAGAACTAAGGAATATTACCACAAAATATATATATATATTTATATAAATAAATAAGGCATAAGAGTTAGAGTTAATGAACCCTTAGTCAAAATTTTCACAGTCACAAGGTGCATATGACTTAGGGTAAAATAATAGACTAGATGAGAAGTACAATTTGACTCCTTACTTTGATTGATAACAAATTTTTGAATAGAGACTAAGTTTAGGAATAAAAAATTCAGTTTTCCTATAACTTATAGATTGCTTAAATCTTACAATTATATTTCAAATATTTTTCTCTTTCAAAATGCTTTTCGAAAATACTAACTATTTATTTCCCTTTCTTTATGGATTTTGTGGGTGTAATCCGCTGAAAACCCTCACGAGACAAAACTCGTCCTCTAGGAGAAACCTAGAGGTTTAACGGCTTGTTGCACATGCTCAGTGCAATCGCGTGACCTGCGAAAGTAGTCTAATAATCCTTAGTATAGTTTAGTTGTTTTGCTCGAGGACGAGCAAAAGATAGGTATGGGGGTGTGATTGGTCGCTAATGTTGCATATTTAGTATCATATTTTCATACTTATTCTAGAATAAAACTTTACATTGTCTTAATTAATTGCTTAATTTATTTGCAGGCCCATTCTTTAAGGAGATGAAGAGAAATGAGCCCAAAGCCCACCAAAATTCTGAATTAAATCAGAATTAATTCGCACTCAGTAAATCAGGGCAAAATCAAGAGGTTGAAAACTGGTTGAGAAGAATTCTCTCAGAATCGATCGGTTAAAGCCAAGAATCCAAGGCCATTTCGTCAGAATCCGGGACTCAAACTGAAAAACCAACTCCAGATAAAGTCAGAGGGCGAAACCAGGGCAACCCACCAACAGGGTGTGGCCATTTCAAGTTAGTCTGATGTTTTGCTCGAGAGCGAGGAAAAGATAAGTGTGGGGGTGTGATTTGTCACATACATTGCATTTATGTTGTCACTTTACCACACTTGTTAGCTAATAAATTATCTTAATAAGTTGTCTTTTTCTTTGCTAAATGTAGGCCCAAATGCTCAAGGAAAGAAAAGAGAAACAAGCCCAAAAGCCCACCAAATTCTGAATTAATTCAGAATAAATTCGAAGTGAAGAAATCAGGGCTAAATCTTGGCATATCAAGAGGTTGAGAAAAATCCTCCCTGAATCGAGCGATTGAAGCCACAAAATCAAAGCCTGTTTCGTCAACGGTTGGAGCAGAAACGAGAAAACCAGTAGGAGATACGGGATGCTCGTCAAACCAGATGCTCCCCCCCTTTGGTGTGGCCACCTGGCCACACCAAGGCCGCGGAAACGCGGCCCAAGCCGCATTTTTGCGGAACAACAGTATCAGTTGGGGGAGCGTTTTCTCCCCCAATCTTCCCGGGATTCGTCTCCTTTGGTTTTTGGCTATAAATACCTCTTTCAGCAGAGAAAAATGCAGCGAAGACTAGGATTAAGTTTTGCATTTATTTTCTTAGGATTTAGGCTCTTTGTTAGCTAGAAAGAAAGTTGTAATCTTGCTTTTTAAGTTGTAGTCCAGTTTCAAAAACTTGTGAGAGAGAGGACTGAGAGCTTGTACTTGAAGATTAAAGTGACAGCAATACAAAAGTTGAGCCAATTTCTCTTCCACTTGCAGTACGGTATGGGTTACATTATGTCTTTGTTTTCTTCTTCTTTCTCCATGGATAACTAAACATCTTTCTGGGCTTACTATCGAACTCTCTCTTGCTTTTCTTCTATCTTGTTTTTAAAAGAAAAAGACCCGATGACTCATATGAATGCCTTACTTAAAAGCCTTTCTTTTTGAAAGTGTTCTTGAAGGCACATGAGGATGGTTTGGATGTTGAATTCACAACTCTTTCATGAACATCTCTTGAATCGTTTTTAATTTATTCTTGCTTCTTCGCGCTTGATTTTTTAACATTCGATTCTCTGATTTCTTGAAGAAAAAGACTCAACTCTTCTAACATCTTATATGCTTTACTTAAAGCTTTCTAAAAGACAACTCTAAGTTTGCAAATGATCATCTAAGGGACTTAGCATTTTAAGAGAAGAATAACCAATTGAGTAGTGAGATGTGAGCCCAGACTTTCTTTATTATTACAAACAACAACACAATTTCTAAGTTTTCTAAATCACCTTCTCCAAAACCTTTTCTAAAAGTTGCAATTTTTCTTTCATTCATCTCTTTCTTTCCGTTCTCTTTTTCCAAAAAAAAACGAACACAATTCCTTGTTTTAAAAACGAATCACCGAAAAGCTTCCATCGCATCCCTCCTTGTGGACACGACTCGTTAGCCACGAGCTACACGGTAAATTCTTGAACTCATTGGTTGTTTCTCTTTATTTTAGCAATCAGTTATATATTGACATCACAAGGTTTCTACCACTTTCCCATGAAGAACCAAGATGGAAGATATCATTTGAAGACATTGAAAACATGTAATATTCATGAAGTTGAAGTTGTAATAATGTCTTTATTTTTATAGGTGATACTGTAAAAGCCTTGAATACATACACACACTATTAGTTGGCCTATAGCTTCATATAGTTGATTACTAGAAGTTATACGACCCATCAACTTGATGCATACTATTAGGTGCAATCATGTTCTAGTTAGTCAATTACTATTATTGATTAGTCGACTAATAATAACCTCTAGTCGACTAATACCTTGGCCCAGTCGACTACTAAGATCTAACAGAACATTGCTATTTTCTATCTGTGCTGTCCAGTAGACTGATGATTTCGACCAATAGACTGATAGTTCACAAAATAGTGTTATCAGTCGACTGATGATTTGGACCAGTCGACTAATAGTTCACAGAATAGTATTATAGTCGACTGATATGGCAGTTTATAGCTGTTGTAATTCTGATCTTTTGATATCTATTCTATTTAACAGCTATTTTCTTGGTTTTTAAAAAGTTCAATAACTGGTTTTTAGTTACCAAAAGCCCTATAAATAGCTAGGGATTCTTGGACTTTCATTAACACAATTCATTCCAAGTTTTTGACTTCATAAGTTCTGAATTATGTCTAGAAAACCATATACTCTCTCATTTTGCCTAAATCCACTTTCAAATAACTTGTTAGACGGAAGTAGAAGAGAAACCCTATAAGCCACTGCAAAGTACCACGTGCACTCAACATTTAAGGATTATAGATTGAAAGTTATAAACGGTACAAAGTAAAGGTCTTCTTGGTGTAGAGAAGAGGTGTATAGAATTGACAAGGTTGTTGTTAACTAGTGTACATGTGTTGATTTTGTAGTTCTCAAAATCAAGGTTAAGAAAAATCTCAAGCGGGATTGTTTGGGGACTGAATATAGGTCTGGAGGACCGAATCAGGATAAAATCTTTATTTTTGTGATTGCCTTCTTGATTTTATTTCTATGATTGATATTTACTCTTCAAGTTACTAACATTTCTTGATAAGTTTATTTTAAACACTATTCACTTTTCCTTTAGTGTTGTAATTGCCATATACAAGATCCCACACTTGGTATCAGAGCCTTACTGAAGATATGGCAATGGATTTTTCATCATCACAATTCAAAGGACATTCCACAAAATGACCATCATTGTTTGATTGATCAAATCACAACTATTAGAAGTGTAGAATGAAGATCTACTTACAATCAATCAATTATGAACTTTGGAACATCGTGGAAGTAGCATACGAGAAGCCACGTACAAAATACGACCAATGGTCCGAAGAACAAAAGAAACAGTCAACCTTGATGCAAAAGCAATTAACGCTCTCTTTTGTGCCTTGAACAAAAAAGAATTCAACTGTATATCAACAGCCACATCAACGCATCAAATTTGGCAAACACTACAGGTAACACATGAAGGCACAAACAGAGTTAAAGAATTTAAAATTTTTATTCTTGTGCACAGGTTAGAACTATTCAAGATGGAGGAGAATGAAACCATCGCAGAAATGATTACTTGATTCACCGTCATCACAAACTTTCTTGTAGCCTTTCAAAAAGAGTACATTCAAGTGGAAAAAGCAAGAAAGGTTCTTCAAGATCCGATTGGAAAAGAAGACTACCGCTATAGACGAAGTCAATGATCTTTTCACTCTCACATCAGAGAACCTCGTTGGTAACTTGATGGCATACGAAATATAATTGGAAGAAAGAAGGATGAACAACAACTTAAGGAAAGAACTTGCCTTCAAAGCATCATCAGACACGAAAGAATCTGATAACGAAGAAAATGACATTGAGATGATTACAAAGAAGTTTAAAGAATTCTTAAGAAAAAGTAAGTTAAATAAAACTAAAAATACTAATGATGTGCTTTAAGTGTAACAAACTAGGATACATGAAGAAAGATTGTCCTTTACTTGAGCCAAAAGTCAACTTCAACAACTTCAATAAATTGAACAAGTTCAAGAAGAAGAAGAAGAAGAAGAAGAAAGCTTTACAGGTTTCTTGGGATGATAGTGATTCCTCATCTTCGGAAGAAGAAGCAACTGAAATAGCAAATATGTGCTTCATGACTCAAGAAGATAAGGTACATGAATTTTTAAATTATGATGAATTATCGGATGCTTTCAATTCTTGAATTCAAAAAGGAGAATATGAAAAACAAGATCTTGAAAAAGAAAATAATATTTTGATTGAAGAAAATTCTTCCCTTAGATCTGAAATATCTTCTTTGAATTCTCAAATATCAGATTTGGAAAAAGGATATTTCATCTTTCAAGGGAAAATATGAAGAAATTTCAAAAAATGTTTCAAACTTTAATAAAGGAAAAGAAAATTTGAATAATTTGTTATCTTCACAAAAAGTTTCAAATAATCATTTTAGCATTGGTTAATCTAATGGTCACTTTATGTCAAATAATGCGGAATTAAATACTATTATGACCTAAACAAAACTCTTAAACTAAACACCACGTATAACACAAGAGTGTAGTCGAATTCCCCGTGAAGGGCTCTGAACTAACTCCTCTAGATTCCCCTAGATAAGGGTTGAGGTGCCGCGTTGGCTCTCTTGGTTAAATACAAGTGTTAGCAAACAAACCCAAGCATATATCAATTAAGCACAATATGAATATCAAGCATGTAAGGATAAGCACAATAATAGCATGCAAGATATAAACAAGAGACAGAGAGAGAGAGAGAGAGAGTGAGCAATCGCAAACACAAGGGATTTATTTCGAGGTTCGAACACACTTGCTCTACATCCCCGCCTTCGACACACGAAGGATTTCCACTATAATCGATCCCACCGGATCACTCGGTGCCGCAACACCTACAAGCTCTCGGACTCCCTAGCCTGTACACACCGCAAGCCCCACAAGCTCGCCGAGGCCGCACCTCAAATAAGAGTTCACACACGAACTCGAAACAACCGTGAACGCACTCGTCCGCCCCCTCAAGGAAACAAGAAAAGATCTCTTGGTGATCTAAACACTTTGATCACCAATAAAAACTCTCACTACAACACTCCTATAGGATGAATGTCAATGGATAGCTCAAGTGTTTGTGTGAGAAAAACAAGGATGAGAATGGTGGATGAAAACTCAAGAAATCTCTTTTAACACTCTTGATAAAAACTCCCCTTTTGATTGGAAGTATTAGCTCTCAATTTAGTGGAGAAAACTCTTTTAAAGAAGTGGGAAAAACTGGCTCAAAGTCCACTAGAAATCTTGGAGAAAAACAATGTCCAAACCCCCAAATTTATAGGGCTAGAAAAACTAGCCGTTGGGGTCTGACAGAACTGTCGGTCGACCGGCCAACGGTCATATTTCAGACCGTTGAGCCATCGGTCGACCGGTCGGTCGACCGGTCGGTCGACCGAGGCCAGGATACAGAGAGCAAGTCTCTCTGTCTGGTCGACCGTCCGGTCGACCGGGGCCTTTCCAGAGAGCAGAGCTCTCTGGACGGTCGACCGGGTCGGTCGACCGGCCTCCTGCCAGAACTAGGCGTGCACGTCTGTGCACGTCGATCGACCGTGACGGTCGGCCGACTTCAAGCTGCGGTCGACCGTCCCGGTCGACCGGCTGAAGCCAGGAAACAATGTTAAGGGATTAAAAACTTTATCTTTTTGGCTAAAATAAAATCCCATAAAATATAGAAAAAATCTACAAAAATAGTTTTACCAATATACTTTGATAAACAAACATGCTTGCACAAAATCAAGGCATGTTACAAATGATTTGGACTATTTTTGTAATATGAAAAAATTGGCTCAAATGAAAACAGTATTTTACAAAACTTGATTTTTCTAAAACTTGTTTTTCAAAACATCACCAAATACAAAAACAAGATATTTAAACTCATTTGAAGCATAGAGTGTATGGATACGATCCACTACACAAACATGGTGAAATATCTATGTTTTTGACATTAAGCTCTAAATATGGTTTTGGTTAAAACATAATACTTGAATACCAAAAACCAAAATGATATTTTGTAAAATAAAAAATCTTTTGTAAAAACAAAACTATCAAGAGTGTGTGTGTATATGTACTTGAGCAATCCACCAACTATTCTATCCTTTACATTTTATCTAAAAACAAAATCTTCTAAAAACAAACCTAGACTCAAGTCTTCATCTTCTTGAAGTCTTCACTTGAAGCCTTCTCATCTTCTTGACTTGGTCCAAACACGATCCAATGGCTCTTGGATCAAACCATGCTAGCTCCAAAACTTGACTTCAAAATCCTTTGTTGAAGCTATGCACCTACTAAGATCTTGATCATAAATCTGTCACTAATTAAACACAAGATCATTAGTACTATAACTACATGAGTTGATCATCATCAAAACTAGAGTGATGGGCCTTCGGGCCAACAATCTCCCCCTTTTTGATGATGACAAAACTCATGAAGTTATATATGCATGGATTAAAGTAAAGCTTCAACGAAGCTCCCCCTTGACTCATGCATAACAATAAATAAATAATATGCAATGAAAGCTCATGATACTAAATAAATGTATGCATCAAACATATTTTCAAAAACCTTCTCCCCCTTTTTCTCAAAATCATTTTTCTCATAGCTTATTGTTTATTGTGATGCATGAACTTAATATATGCAAAAACACAAAGATGTATATATAAATCCAAAATCTTTCTCCCCCTTTTTGTCAATCATCAATAAAGGGGTTAAAGTAAAAACAAAATTTTTCTCCCCCCTTTTTGTCTGAAACATAGAATCAATAAAGGGGTAATCATAAACAGATCAATAAAAGTTTATATGCGATATACATTCATGAAGAGGAAGACGCTAAGTTAGCTTCCCTACATATATGCATTACATGAAGAAGGGATGACAAGCCCCAATTCACATAACACATAATCTGTAATGCATAAGAGGAGATGTGAAGCTCCCCCTACACACGTGTACCATATAAAGAAGAGTTGTCAAGCTCCTCAATATACAATACACTCAACATGAATCTATATGTAGAAGAGATGTGAAGCTCTCCTTGCATATAGGCAATACAACTCAAAAATCTTTTGATTTTTTTCTTATAAAACAAAATTTTGAATTTTCTCAATAAAACAAATCTTGAGAATTTTTCTTAAAATTTTTATTTTCTTATCATAAACAACTTTGTGTTTTAAACATGTAAAACAATTTTAACTCAAGCACAAATAACTCATATATATGTATGAAAAATGAGTATACCAAATGAAATTGATACATACATATATAAGAAAACAAAATATGAGTGTATACAAAAATAGAGTCAAATTGATACCAATTGAAATGATTCAATGATACCAATTGAAACAATAATAGGATCATGTGTATAACTCATAAAACATTAAAGAATAAATAACTAGTTAAATTAATTTTTTGAAAAACTAGTTAAAGATCCTTCAAAAACATGAAACAAAATCATATATTTTTCATGAATCATACTAAATACATAAAAATTTAAGCACTCATGATCCATAAAGCTCAAAAATAATCATGAAACAAAGTCATGAATAAACAAATAAGGTGTGAGTGTTCAAAAATCTTGTAACTAGCATTTTCATGAAAATAGTCAATGAAGCTCAAAATGATCAAAACAAATTATTCATTTTATTTTATCAAACAAACATGAAGATCATTTTATCAAACAAATAATGAAAATTCATTTTTTTATTTAAAAAATAAACTTTAAGGTATATGTATGATTTATCCAAATCTAACAATATGCATACATATCCCAAACATACAAAGAGTCTATGATATAATTTGCATGAAGGCAAGAGACTCACGGGTATACATGTATATTTATTAGATTTGAATAAAAATTACATATACATGAAGTAAACCATAAAAATAGGCAAAACAAGTATAAATAAAAGAATCATCAAAACTAGCCTATATATGTGCATATAGTGGGTACAAATGAGCATGAAGTGCAAACATATATGAATCAATTTGTTCTCACTATTTGTACATGTATAAATACAAGTTTTGATAAAAACTACATTTAAACTAGTATTTACCGCATGAAGCACAAAAATATGAACATGCTATATGATGTCAAAAATGAATAAGCATGTAAATAAACTAAGAGTTTAGAAATAGTTACCAACTAAGGAACTATGTTCCAAAACTCCAAACATGGTGGTCGTCCCACCAAAACTCCTTGATAGTGATGCATCCATATATGTGTCCATCAAGTCCAAGTGCATCCACCATCAAGGCACCATCCCTCTCACGTTTTGTGAGAGCCCTCACCTACATCAAAAATAAAAGGTGGGACTTTGGTACCCATTTTTTCTTGGGTCCTTGGGAGTTAGCTTTGTAAGGGACCCAAACATTTTTATTATTAGCAAAATTTAAATGATGTATCTTATCAAAACAAAACTTTGCTAAATGGCCTTTGCGGCCACAATGTGTACACTTGTACACCTTAGGATGCATATGAGTGTGAGTGTGATCATGATGTGCGATCATGACGTGCGACATAAGCATAAGCATGATGATGATGTGCATGAACATGTGGAGTTTGTTTCTTTGAAATCAAGGACTCCAATCTCTTATGATTGAATGCACATGAGCTCAAAGTTGAGCTCAAACAATTCATTTTATTTTTCAAAAATTTAATCTCACTATTATCAATGGTGGCATGTAAAGCATGGTGAGATTGAGAATCATTTTTCTTTTTCTTTTTAGAAAAACTTTCTTTTTCACAAATTTTTCTTTTTAAACAAGAGTTTTCTTGAAAAACAACTTCTTTTTGTTTTTCCATCAAAACAATTTTATTTTTCAAAATAGTGTTTCCTTCACACAAATCATTCAATTTGGACATTAAGGAAACATTCTCATTTTTCAAAATTTCATTTTTTTTTCAATGCATGCAACCTTATTTTTAAGAGAATTATTTTCTTTATGCATGCAATCAAATTTCTTTTTCAAAATTTTATTTTCTTTCTTAAGCATGTCATATTTCTCAAGAAGGAGTTGACAAAAAGTGCTAAGCTTATCATATGACATGTTATCATCTTCTACCTCGGATTCGGTAGTTACCTCAAGGGGTTATCCCCTTGGACCATATAGCACTTGTTGGAGACGTCACTGCCAACATCCGAATCGCTCCTCGCATAATATAGATCCTTTTCGCCGAGGGAGGTGATGATGTTCTAAGCTACAAAAGCTGAATCAACATTAGAAACCCTAGATAAATAATCATCATTTAGGGTAGACTTTAAAGCATTTAGGGCTTTTGCATTAGCCTCAATATTCTTGCCATTTAAACAATAATCATTAGTGATGGCAAGGTAAACATGAATGCCTAGGGCTTTGAGGTACATAGACATCTTAACCTTCCAAATTTGGATGTTAAGAATGTCAAAAGTGGGTGGTGACATGAAATCCATGGTGTGTGAAAAAAATAGTGATTAGCCTAAAAAGAGGATCTTTAACTCTAGGTTGTAAGACCCAAAATTAGAACACTTGGCTCTGATACCAATTGTAGGATCACCTAGAGGGGGGTGAATAGGTGATGGCTAATCTAATGGTCACTTGATGCCAAATAATGCGGAATTAAATACTATTATGACCTAAACAAAACTCTTAAACTAAACACCACGTATAACACAAGAGTGTAGCCGAATTCCCCGTGAAGGGCTCTGGACTAACTCCTTTAGATTCCCCTAGATGAGGGTTGAGGTGCCGCGTTGGCTCTCTTGGTTAATTACAAGTGTTAGCAAACAAACCCAAGCATATATCAATTAAGCACAATATGAATATCAAGCATGTAAGGATAAGCACAATAATAGCATGCAAGATATAAACAAGAGGCAAAGAGAGAGAGAGAGAGAGTGAGCAATCGCAAACACAAGGGATTTGTTTCGAGGTTCGAGCACACTTGCTCTACATCCCCGCCTTCGACACACGAAGGATTTCCACTATAATCGATCCCACCGGATCACTCGGTGCCGCAACACCTACAAGCTCTCGGACTCCCTAACCCGCACACACCGCATGCCCCACAAGCTCGCCGAGGCTGCACCTCAAACAAGAGTTCACACACGAACTCGAAACAACCGCGAACGCACTCGTCTGCCTCCTCAAGGAAGCAAGAAAAGATCTCTTGGTGATCTAAACACTTTGATCACCAATAAAAACTCTCACTACAACACTCCTATAGGATGAATGTCAATGGATAGCTCAAGTGTTTGTGTGAGAAAAACAAGGATGAGAATGGTGGAGGAAAACTCAAGAAATCTCTTTTAACACTCTTGATAAAAACTTCCCTTTTGAATGGAAGTATTAGCTCTAAATTTAGTGGAGAAAACTCTTTTAAAGAAGTGGGAAAAACTGGCTCAAAGTCCACTAGAAATCTTGGAGAAAAATGTCCAAACCCCCAAATTTATAGGGCTAGAAAAACTAGTCGTTGGGGTCTGACAGAACTGTCGGTCGACCGCCCGGTCGACCGGCCAACGGTCATATTTCAGACCGTTGAGCCATCGGTCGACCGGTCGGTCGACCGAGGCCAGGATACAGAGAGCAAGTCTCTCTGTCCGGTCGACCGTCCGGTCGACCGGGGCCTTTCCAGAGAGCAGAGCTCTCTGGACGGTCGACCGGGTCGGTCGACCAGCCTCCTGCCAGAACTAGGCATGCACGTCTGTGCACGTCAGTCGACCGTGACGGTCGGCCGACTTCAAGCTGCGGTCGACCGTCCCGGTCGACCGACTGAAGCCAGGAAACAATGTTAAGGGATTAAAAACTTGGACTTTTTGGCTAAAATAAAATCCCATAAAATATAGAAAAAATCAACAAAATTAGTTTTACCAATATACTTTGATAAACAAACATGCTTGCACAAAATCAAGGCATGTTACAAATGATTTGGACTATTTTTGTAATATGGAAAAATTGATTCAAATAAAAACAGTATTTTTCAAAACTTGATTTTCTAAAACTTGTTTTTCTAAAACTTCACCAAATACAAAAACAAGATATTTAAACTCATTTGAAGCATAGAGTGTATGGATATGATCCACTACACAAACATGGTGAAATATCTATGTTTTTGACATTAAGCTCTAAATATGGTTTTAGTTAAAACATAATACTTGAATACCAAAAACCAAAGTGAAATTTTGTAAAATAAAAAATCTTTTGTAAAAACAAAACTATCAAGAGTGTGTGTGTATATGTACTTGAGCAATCCACCAATTATTCTTTCCTTTACATTTTATCTAAAAATAAAATCTTCTAAAAACAAACCTAGACTCAAGTCTTCATCTTCTTGAAGTCTTCACTTGAAGCCTTCTCATCTTCTTGACTTGGTCCAAACACGATCCAATGGCTCTTGGATCAAACCGTGCTAGCTCCAAAACTTGACTTCAAAATCCTTTGTTGAAGCTATGCACCTACTAAGATCTTGATTATAAATCTGTCACTAATTAAACACAAGATCATTAGTACTATAACTACATGAGTTGATCATCATCAAAACTAGAGTGATGGGCCTTCGGGCAAACAATAATACCCTCTAGTCGACTAGTACATTGGCTCAGTTGATTACTGAGATCTAACAAAACATTGATATTTTCTGTCTGTGTTTCCAGTAGACTGATGATTTGGACCAGTAGACTGATAGTTCATAGAATGGTGTTATCTGTCGACTGATGATTTGGACCAGTCGACTGATTGTTCACAGATCAGTCGTATCAATTGACTGATATGGCAGTTTATAGCTGTTGTAATTCTGATCTTTGATACTTATTCCCTCGTTTCTAACAGCTATTTTCTTGGTTTTTGAAATGTCCAATAACCGGCTTTTAGGTACCAGTTATTAGTTACCAAAAGCCCTATAAGTAGCTGGGGATTCTTGGACTTTCATTAACACAATTCATTCCAAGTTTTTGACTTCAAAAGTTATGAGACTCTGTTAAGAAAACCATATACTCTTTCATTTTGCTTGTAATTCTGATCTTTTGATATCTATTCCCTTGTTTTTAACAGCTTTTTTCTTGATTTTTGAAATGTCCAATAACTGGGTTTTAGTTACCAAAAGCCCTATGAATAGCTAGGGATTCTTAGACTTTCATTAACACAATTCATTCCAAGTCTTGACTTTAAAAGTTCAAAATTTCTGTCAAGAAAATCATACATTCTCTCATTTTGCCTAAATCCACTTTCAAATGACTTGCTAGACAGAAGTAGAAGAGAAACTCTATAAACCACTGCAAAGTACCACGTGCACTCCACATTCAAGGCTTATAGCTTGAAAGTTGTAAACAGTAAAAGGTAAAGGTCTTCTCAGTGTAGAGAAGAGGTATACAGAATTGATAAGTCTATTGTCAATTTGTGTACATGTGTTAATTTTGTAGTTCTCAAAATCAAGATTAAGAAAAATCTCAAGCGGGGTTGCTTAGGGACTGGATGTAGGTCTGGAGGATCGAACCAAGATAAAATCTTTGTGTTTGCTATTGTCTTCTTAATTTTATTTCTGTGATTGATATTTACTCTTCAATTTACTAATATTTCTTGATAAGTTTATTCTAAACACTATTTACTTTTCCTTTAGTGTTGTAGTTGTCGTCTACAGGATCCCACAAAACTTACTTGCGGTGGACACTTTGATCCACGCAAAATCACTAAAAAGTCTTGCAAAGTGGGTTCTACTGGCCCACTTTATTCAAAAACTCTTTCACTTTCTGAAAGTCATGTAGCAACAAAGACAAATGATAACAGGGTTGTTGTCAAATTTTTTGAAAAAGAACATAATTTCTCGCTTCGGTGCCCCCCGTGTGGTAATTAGTGATAACAGGTCTCATTTATGCAATAGGGCTTTCGAAGCCCTGATGTGTAAATACTTAATAACTTACAAATATCCACAACGTATCATCTCCAGACAAACGGGCAAGTAGAAGTGACAAACAGACAAATAAAACTTATACTGGAGAAGATTGTAGGACAGAATAGAAAATATTGGTCCGTTATGCTAATAGAAGCACTATGGGCTTACAGGACTGCTTTCAAAATTATCCTCGGTATATCTCCATACCAAGTAATATTTGAGAAAGCCTGCATCTGCCAGTTAAATTAGAACACCGAGCTTTGTGGCCAATCAAACAACTAAATTTCGACTTAAAAAAAGCTGGTGAACTAAGAAAACTCCAGATTTTTGAGTTGGAGGAGATACGAAACGAAGCCTACAAAAATGCTAAAATCACAGAGAGCAGAACAAAATTCTTTCACGACCAATCCATACACAGAAAGATTTTTGTCCGAAGACAAAAAGTCATGCTCTGCAATTCTAGGCTTCATCTCTTCGCAGGGAAATGAAAGCTCGGAGGTCATGACCTTTCGTTGTGCAAACTGCTTTTCCATATGGTGCGGTGGAAAGTTTTGATCAGAAGGATTGTAAAGTATTCAAGTAAAGGGACAGAGACTAAAACCATTCTTGACTACAGAACTAGAGGCAGATAAGGAGAACATCATGGGTCTCTTTGACCCATTTTATGAGTGACCAGGGTTCACCATGATCTTCCCATTGACCGTTAACAAAAACAAATAAAAAAGGGGATAAAAAATAAAATAATTTAAAAAATAATAAAACAAAACAAATTAGAATTAGAATTTTTTTTGTAAATAACCATTATTTTCCTTTATGAAAAAAAACCTAATCCTAGTTTACAAAATCTTTTCTAAATCTAGGGTTAAAAAAGGAAAGTAGCCAAACCCTTCTCCTATTTAAACCCTCCTCTCCTCTCTCTCCCGTTCCAAACTGAAAATCCCTAACCTAGATTTGAGAGAGAACGAGCCCGCCACTCCCCAAACCTCTCCCTCAGATCCCTTAATTTTGTCGCGCCCAACCCTTCCTCTTATGAAGAATCTTCTTCGCCGCCAAGGTTCTCCTCCACTATGTAACGCCCTACCTCACCGGTTACGGAGACGCTACTTCAACGTACATACGCAGGGCGGAAATATCCTCACATACGTATGCTAAGCATATCAGTATAGTTAGGAATCAGAGTACGAAAGCACAGTGATAATATACATTCTAACATTATAGTCCAAGTACATTGTTATCACAGTATATGGTCCAATATTACATGAATGTTACATTACAGGAACGTACCAATATATAATTTACAAGATATTTGCATGATATAATATTGGAAAAGGCTCCCGAGCTGGAAGAGGATTTCGAGAGTCAGATAAAGGAGATGGATATGGAAAATCATCTGATACGTTCAAAAGCTTCTGCCAGGTTCTGATTCTGAGACGGTTATGCTCCCACTGCGCATTCTGACCAGCATCAGGAAGTCCCTGATACTCCAGTGCTCCGGTATCTAGACATGCAGATTCAGGGTTGTCAGGATGCAACCCAGCGAGTACATAAGAATTCCAAGTGGCGTGCACATGCATACACAAATGGAATTATACTTATCTAAACATGTATGAACATGTATATATTGTATATAAAATGAACATGTAACCATGTATGAACATGTAGATGTTATATGTAAAATGTATATATAGGTAAAATCAATTGCATAAACTCAAGCTCCGACTCCATGAGATTAATATGTCAAGGGAATAATCTAAGTAAGGAAACCCTCATGCATATACCATATGCCTCACTTCACCATCAACTGGGTATATACAATCAGAGTTGCTGAGAGTTGGTATATTAATGGTGTTATCAGGTCATGTTAGTGGAATCATGTACTGTATTGTAGTCAACTTAGTATATGTATATCAGTAGTACATATGTCGGTCAAAATGAGGAGTGCAAGTTATATTTGGAATTCAGGAATATGTATTTTAAGTTATGAAATAATGATTATTAGTACCGTTTGACATTTTAATTATCTCTCTACCAGTGTCGCCCATCACTGGCAGTCCATAACAGAGTAATACAAGTGTATAAACCCTGATAGAACTTACTCAGATCTGCTTTGGACGTAACTAAATCCGAATAAAGGAGAGACCAAATGGCGCACGTTCCTAACATCATTACTGTTGGGTTGTTACATTCTTATTGTTCATCAAATTCATATATCTCGGTATGTGTTTCCGGGACACATACATCCCCACATATGAATAAGATGAGTTAGTTTGGAAACTAATGGGATCAACTGTATCAGGCTCATAATAGGCCCCGTGCATGCCCGAGACAACGGTCTCAGTCGATTGGATCTAGCCTCCAATCCATGCCGCTAGACGCTAACAGTATCAGTAACAATAGGATCAGTACAGGGTGCCAGTACACCCCACAAGAACTCCTGTGGCCTCAGGGAGTTCTCTACAGTAGTTACAACATCGAGCTATTATGGAGACGTACTTATTGAAGTCTATCAGTTTCCCCGGCCTCTGTGTATGTTGAGTATTTTATTATAAGTTTTCTAGTATATAGTTCAGGATGTATTCATGATAAACTGTTTACGGGGATCAACAAGAGTTCACTATCAGTAGTATCAGAAGTACAGTAGTACAGTGGTGATGTGAGATTCTAAAAGGTGGCTGATCGGGGTGAAACTGCGCACAAAAAGTGTATGTTTTGAAGTTAAGATTTAAAGTGTGTGTGCTTTGGCTTCCTCGATACTTCCGTTATAACATAGAGGCTAAAACGAGTCGAATCGACAAGGATGGGAGGCGATAGAAGCTTTACCGGTTGATTCACGTATTTGTTAAAGATTCTTCAAAGTTTTAAAGAATGAAAAGAAAAGAAAAGAAAGAATGAAAAAGAGAAGTACGGTGAAACACAAAGAAGTGGGAAACATAGAAAAGAATATGTTTGTGATTTTTGTATGTATATCTAAAATAAGGTGAAAAGGAAAGAAAACTCATGGCTACTAACTACTAATGACTCCACCAACATTCTAACCTCTTAGTGATAGTTGCCTCACATGTATCATTGGCCATCACTAGTCCTTGGTTCAAGAGCTATTCAAAGTATGACCCATATGTAACTCATCACAACCCAACTCAATAAACAAGTGTAAGCTACACTTAAATCATCAAAACCCGATAAGAGCAAGCATGAAGTAAAGTAATGTTAGCTTGTTAGTGGTTAGGAAGTTAGAGTGTTAGATCCATCATCATGAGCCATCAATGGCTCTTGCAAGAGCAAGGCCAAGTAGAGGCTATTAGATTCATGTAGATTATCATAAAAGAAGTTAGAATAGTTGGTGGTTAGTAGTTAGTGCCATGAGAGAAAAGACTAGCTACACATGTAAAAGAGATTAGAGAGAAGAAAACATAGAGAGGTAAAGAGAGCATCTTTCATAGATTGTCACCTTCTATTACAAGCACTCTTGCTTCCCAACATGTACCACTCTCTCTCCCTATTACAAGATCTACAAAATGGAAAATACAAGGGAAGAAGAAGAAGAACACTAACCTAAACTACCCTAAACTATAAAATGGAAATGAAAACTACCCTAAAACTCTGCATATCTCCTTGTTCTGCAATCCAGGGGGGTATATATAGGCATCAGGGAAGAGGGGGACCAGGGGACAAACCCTGGCCCGAAGCGCGGCCGCAGCCGCGGCTATACGGTGGCCGCGCGCGTAGCGCTTCGAGCCGCGCGAGGTCCCGTCTGTCCCCTGTCAGGCCCTATGCCCGGTTTCGTCTTTGCAGCCCCTGGTTTTTACAGAATCAGCTCTCTAGGTCAATAGCTATCTTTAATAGGCTTTTAATCACCAATTAAATGGTGATTTAAGGTCTTCTTCTTCATTGCACACCATGGACCTAGAATCAAGGAAGCAAAGCTTTATTAGCAAAATTTAATATGAAATCAATGTGAAGATGTGATACAAATTATGCAAAATTAGAGACTAATCAGTGGCCCCCGTATTATTCCACGTGGCACTTAGTTCCACACACCGAATCAGTAACAGGAGTATCAGTAGTGTAGTCCCGGTGAAGCAGTAATCATGATACAGGAATCATTGTCAAGTCGGGAATCAATATTAGTATGTATATCGGGTATCAGTATAAGATTTCCATGTCATGTCAGTAGTGTCAGATAAATCAGTAATCATGATTATATCCAGTTAGGACTTACGGTACCAAGTCTGAAAACAGTGCAATATAATAGAACAGGAGTTACGGTACCGTCCAGTAATCAGTATATATTTCTGTAGTCAGTATATGAGCTGTCAATGTCATATCATTGTCAGGTGTAATGTCGGTGTCAGTAATAGTAGTCAGTATCAGTAACAGACTTAGGACAGGTAACCCATGTCAAATACAGGAGCAATATTAGTATCAGTATGATCAATATCAGTATCAGTATCTAGTAAATAGTATAAAAGCATCACTACAACTATGCACATACAAGCAGAATAAAATAGTACTGGCGGCACAATCAGCAAATAATGTTTAATCACTAAAGCACTAGGCGGAGCTATAGAAAGGACTCAGCTTAGACTGCGAGTCTGAAATCCGGCAGAGTTTCGCCCTAGCGAGTCTAATGAGTAAAGTGCTGAGCTCTAAATACGCCAACCAGGCGAAGCTAGAAGACCTGACGCACCCCGAGGGCTGTAATAAAGACCATATGGTCTAATAGGGCCAGAAGGCCAAGTTGGCACCTGTAGAAGATAATGTTAGTACTATACACAAACACATATATGTAAATATAATAATTAACAGTCCATAGTTCAAGTCTTCAATGCTGTGCAGCCGGTCACAGCGTTCCCTATAAGGGTATAGGCTTCGTAAATATGATGGGATAGCCTACAGAGTGGTCTCCCAGATGATAATTTCGAAGGACCATTCGCCTGAGGGTCTTCTCTTACAAGCTGCGCCCCACGTTAGTCCCACAATACAATAATTCCAGAAAAAATATATTAATTCCAGAAAATATAGGAAATTCATAAAAATACATAGAAAATTCCTAAATACACTGAAAATTTCTAAAAATACATAGAAAAATTCTATAAATACAGAAAGATTCCTAAAAATATACAGATAATTCCTAAAATACAGGAAAATCCTAAAAATGCCTAGATAATTTCTAAAAATTATAAAAAAATTCTAAAAATGCTCAGAACATGAAATATGCATGCACATGTATAATTATACGCGTACAAGTGTGTATGTTCACAAGGGAAGAGTACTCGCCTAAAAATCGGGGAAATACCCGATACCATGTGCACGTGTGCACGTGTGGGAAGTGTGCGTTTTAGGATGTGTGTGCAGCCCAAGGGAAGCTGGCCGTGAGCTATGAAGTGATGGGTAGAGAGAAAATGAAAGGAATGGGAGATAATTCTAGAGAGAGAAAACTAAGGTTTGTATTTTAGAGGAAAGAGAAAGGGTTTTTGGAAAGTGGTTGGTGATGGAAGGTGAAGGAGAGGGTGGTGATGGGCTACGCTACTGGTGGCTTGAAGGAGGAGGTGTGCTGGTGTGTGTTTTCTAGAGAGAGAAGTAAGATTTTTTGTGATTTTTGGAAAGAGGATAATATGGGAAAATTAGGGCTGGTTTGGAAAAGTGTAGAGAGGCTTTAGCGTTGGTGGAATAGTTGGAGGAGGTGGTAGGAGGGTTTTATGATTTTTTAAGAAATTTTTGGAGGCCTTTTTGGTGATTTTCTAGAGAGAGAGGTGAGGGAGGATGAAGGAGGTGTTGGCCCAAAGGCCATTAGCCCTAGTTTTGATGATAAAAAAACATATATAGTTATGTTTTTAACAATTTTGTTTAATAAAGTTTCAGGTTAACTATTTGTTGCATTTCGGCTCCATCACAAGATTCACACATTTAGAAGCCAAAAAGATGTAGATCCGAGAGTCTAAGCACATAGAAGAGCTCAATGATCAAGTATACAAGAGAAGACTATTTTAAGATTTGTATTTTTACTTTTTGTATTTTTAGATAGGATTTATAATCATTTGTTAAAACCAAGATGATATAGGTTGATAGCTTTTTGGAGTTGATACACACACACACAAACATATTTCATACTCCTTTGTGCTTTTAACAAGAGTTCACAACTATACCCTTTATCGCTTTCAAAATTGAGTTTCAGAAAACCGAGTTTCAGAAATTTTGGGTTTTTGATTTAGAAAAGAATTTTGACAAAATATGGTTCTAACTTTATTTTGTGTTGAGCTATGATCACACACTGGTTCTTCAAGTCCTTAGAACTCTATTTTACATCTAAAGATCAAAAGTTATTTTGCCAGAAAAAGAATGGTTTCAAAAAGATTTCCATAACCTGCCTTTTGCCCATTGCCGGTTGATCGGGCGATCGACCGTAGGCAGAGCAAATTGCTCTGTCGGTCGATCACTCTTCGACCGACTGACATGCACCAAAGTGCATGTGTGCACTTTGGTCGACCAGGCGGTCGATCGACTGCAAGAGCATTGCTTTTGGTTGGGTCGATCGACTGGCTTAGTCGACTGACAGAGAGTTTAACTCTCTGGTTGGGAACAACGGTCGACCATCTGGTCGACCGCTATCCCCAACGGTCGAATTCTGACCATTGGCGGTCGACCGACCGGTTGACCGGCAGTAGACTTTTCTTCTGTCAATTTTTTTCAACGGTTATATTCTATTTTGTCTTTTTCTAGGTCTTTTCCAACGGTTCTTTTGACTTTTCTACTCATGTTTTCATCCCTATAAATAGTGGACTATGGTAAAACTCAAGAACAACATTTTTAAAGCTTAGATCAAGTTTTTACAAGTTTTAGATTTTTCATAAAAGATTTCTCTTTGAGTCATATTTCCAAATTCTTGTTTTTAGCTTGAGCCCTCCCTCTACATTTCTACAAGTTATTTTCACTACATAATTTCAAATAGTTTCACCTCCTCATCTTGGTTATAGGATTGTGCTTGTGAGTCATTTGTGATCAAGTGTAGATCACCATTTTTCATCTATTGAGAAGTTAGAGGTTGCGTCCTCAAGTGAGCTAGTGAGCTCCATGTTGGTGTTACGGCACCGCGAGAGAGGACTAGTGAGTCTATTGGGTTTAAGTGAGAACTTGTAAACGGTTGACGATCTAGTGAGATCGGTCATAGTAGAAATCCTTCATAGTGTTGAAGGCGGGGACGTAGAGAAGTGGCTCGAACCTCGAAATAAATCATTGTATTTGTGATTGCTTACTCTTTCTCTCTTCACTTTACTCTCTCTTTAATTACTTGCACTCTAATATTGTTTACTTATTTGCAAGTATTTGTTTAGTTGTGATTGATATTTGCTAGGTCGCTAGCAAGTTAATTCCATATTATTTGTCATTTAGTATAGCCATCATCTATTCACCGCTCTCTAAGTTATTTTCAGGAGGGTCAGCCATGGTTGGGCAGGTGTGGGAGAGGATGAGGGGAGTGGATCATAGAATATTCTAGAATATTGAAGAAAAGAAGAAAAGAAGAAGAAGAAAAAGAAAAAGAAAAAGAATTAGAAATGCAAATATAGATTTGTTGAGGGTTTATATGTAAATGTCCCATTAAAAAATAATATAAAAATTAAAATGAAGAGAATTGGAAAAGAATATGAATTTAAAGAAGAAAGGAAAGGAAGAGAGAGAGAGAGAGTGAGTGAGAGAGAGAGAGAGATTATTTAATGAAATAATTATTTAAAAGAAAATTTGTGAAATTTCTAAGATAGAATCTAGTGCCAGTCAGAGTCTTGTGTAAAAATTATAGGTCAAACGGAAGAAAATACGTACATGAAATGACACATGCACGATCAAAACGTCAAAAACCATAAAAGGATACGTATTCTTGAATCAGGGTATACATTCTTCCCACCTCGCAAAAATTGCGTCCTCGCAATTTCGTTAAGGAGGAAGATGTACACGGAAAGGATCAAAGTAACGATCAAAATAAGATACAATGGTGTTGATCAAAAATAGTTACCGGTATTGTAAGATACACTGGGAAAATTAGAAAGATTTACTGACTCAAAATGAAAGAAGTCGGGATAGTGGGTACTAAGAGGTAGAAAGATGGAAGGATTTTAGAAGTCAAAGGAAGATTTTTCAGGAAGGACAGATAACTTTGTCCTTGAAATTAGAATGTATAACTCTGATTCTTGCTCTAGGTGCAAATTAATATGACATTGATCTGCTATCTGGTTGTACTGAAGGTGAGAAAGCTCAACTTAAGCTCTAATACTAACCTGTAATGTCCTGCCTCACCGGTTACGGAGACGCTACTGCAACGTACATACACAGGGCAAAAAGACCCTCACATACATATGTTTGGTGGGAAAATTGAGTGTATGTGTGTGAATTCTTTATTTGATTGTAAAGAAAATTACAACAGATCAATAATCCTATTACAAGAGAGGAAAGATATTCAATTGCAAATCTCTCCTTTGTTTAGTGTCGGGTTCTTGATGTGGCGATGGAAAATTAATCTCGTTTTTCGTTAACCGGGTGAACGTCGATACCTCTTGGGAATCTTCTCTTTAGACGGTGGACAAAGTAACACAGCTTCTATCCAACAAGAATCTCAAAGAGACTTAGGCAAGAACAAACTTGAACTCAGTAAGTTGTTAGAAGAGTTGAACTCTCTCTGTTTTTTTTAGTTGAAAATCTTGGTCTTTCTACGGCTTATGACCAGAGTTCTTCTGACCAAAAATTTTCCGACCCTTCTTTTATAGCAAACTGGGCTATTTATAGAGATTTCAGAGGGTAAAAGTGTCCCCTAAAAACACTTGATAGGTAGTCAAAAGTGCATATTTATCATCATATTTATCATCATATTTCCCTACTTATTCTTTTATTAAACACTGCTACATAATGTTTTATTGTTTAATGATGTGCAGGCCTTGAGTAATTAAAAAATAAAGAAATAAAGCACAAGTGAAGTCCAAAAGCCCAAAATTCCCACAAGCCCACATGCATTATTTATTTTAGTAATTTAGAAGCTTCTATCTTATCTAACCTAATCTAAACTTGGATTTTAAATTATTAATTTAAAATCTAGAGGAGGAAAAGGAAGGATAAGGTAGAACTCCTAATTGCTATTTAAATAAAGAGGAGGAGGAAAAGGATAAGATGGTCCTTATCCTAAAACAGAGATGGACTTCTACCTGGTTGCTTGCGATACAAAGATAAAGATAAAGGGGAGAAAGGCTTAAAAAAAAGATAAAGGAACAAATCCTGTTCAAATTCGGACTTTTGATAACTTGCTTCCCAAATTATCCCGAGTTCTCAAGATAGAGGGTCTGAATACAGAATCCAGAAGGAGGCGCCTAAATGGACGGACCAGAGAAGGCCACGCAAGAAAGCGCGTGGCCATTGGCCACGCTATTGTAGCAAAAACGCGGCCATAGCCGCGTTTCCACGGCATTGGATTGATCTGGCAACACGTTTCATGGGAAAGTTGTACTGAGACTCTACGTCTTAAATCTCCTATAAATACCCCTACAGAGCAACAGAGGAGGGGATCTCAGAACTGAAGCTTAGGGTTTTCTTTAGATCTTTCCTTCTTTCTGAATTTTTTGTATTTTTTTCATTTATTTTATTTAGAGAAGAAGATTGTGAGAAGCAGAGGAGCTTTGTAATTGGTCAGTGACATCCAATAAAGAGGTTCTTCATTCTTTTTATTCTTTTTATTCTTTGCAATTCAATTTAGTTTTTTTCTTAGATTATTTGTTTTTCTTCTTTTAACTTTCATACAATTTTTCTTATTCAAAATAAAAATAAAAAATATGCATAACTAATTAAAACCTATAGTTTGCTAATCTCTCGATCAACCTAGTTTAGTTTAAAGAATGAACTGATTGACATCTATGCTTGTTAGAAACCCTACAATAAAATTGGTGTTCTTGAAGATGAATCAATAATTTAGTTTAACTAATTTAGGTTGCACTTTTTAAATTATTATTCATGATTCAAATTTAAATACTTTGATAGTATAATTTTAAGGGGACTTTTCTTATGCTATGCTTTGAAATTAAGATGAACTATAGTTTAATTTTTATTAGTGTAAACTAATTAGTGTTTACAACATCTTTATTCATCTTGCTTGATTCTCAATCTAAACCCTTGGGTAGATAATTCTTTATTCAATATGATGTTCACTCTTTTAGACTAATACTTTGGTTATGGTAGATGATTAGTAAACTATAATTCTTTTGCTTGATTAAATCTAATTCCTACAATCTATATCTCTTTTGTCTTTTCCAAGCTAATTACAGAGAAGATCGTTCCGAAAAGCTTCCATCGCATCCTTCCCTGTGGATCGACCCGTCTAGCCCTTACTATACAGTTACATTGAAACGAGACTAAGATTTTCTAACTTTAACTCTTCCTTTAATTATTTTTCTCATCTCAACTCGTTTCAATCAAATTTTGGCGTCGTTGTCGGGGAAGGAACGGTACGATATTCTCAAAAATTAATTATTCTTTTTGCTTTCTGTTTGTAGGATCTGAGAACAGAAAATATAACTGCAGTTAAGGACATATAACAACTATGTGCCTCTGTCCTAGAAGGCAGAGCAACAGAGAGCCTACTACCTAGCCGCGGAACCGCGGCAATAGCTGCGTTTCCGCGGCCGTAGTAGTTCACTACTAACTAAATTTTTGCAAGTTGCTACAAATTGCAAAGTCCTCTTTACTGCTTTAATATTATTTCTTTGTGATCACCCTGCACACTGCTAATTAATTAACAGTAACTTATTAGTTGCTAACTAAAAAATTTAGACTCTTGTATCATAGGTACGTGTCTATTTAAATTCCTTAATTTCTGTTGAAGATTGCTGGCGATAAGGTACGTTCGCATTGCATATAGACTAGGAAGCACCCTTGGCTGATTTACTGTTTTTGAGTGAATACTTGTCTATTACTTTACACGTGCACTAAATCACTTTAAGGGCATAACCGATAAATAACATAAGGTGGGGATTTCATCACCCTTCCTTAGCCCACAATGAAATCACCTAGAGGGGGGGTGAATAGGTGATAATGCTAATCTAAAAACTAAATGCGAAAATTAAAACTAATTTGCAACTACACTTAGTACAACCAACGAATGTAGCCGAATTTCCCGTGAAGGGCTCTGGACTAACTCCTCTTGATTCGTCTGAATAAGAGTTGAGGTGCTATATGAAGCTCTCGTGGTTAAGTACAAGTGAGGCACACAAACACAAGTCAAGCATATAAAGATGATAAGCAATATGAAATAATGCAAGACACAACACAAGCAAATATGATATGAATGATATGAATGATGCACAACACAAATAAAGAGAGAGGGTAAGAGACAATGGATCAAATGCAAACACAAAGATATGTTCCGAGGTTCGAGCCCCTAGCTCTACGTCCCCGCATTCACCGAGAAGGATTTCTAATCCACTAGGAGTACCGAACTCCTCTCTCAACCAATACAATGCCACCGAGGTAATACAAACTCAATCCACCTCACAAAGAGGGAAGGGCCTTAGCCAAACAACCACAATCACCTCTACCGAAGAGGGACCAAACCACAACTCAAATTCATCTCTACCAAAGAGGGATACACCAATAGCAAGGGTTTACAACTTGGAGGTTTCCACAACCTCAAACAATATCTTTTCACACAAATAAGAGATCCTATAGAATAGGATAGAATGATATAGCTCAAGTGTGGAAAATAAGTGTTTTGATCAAAGAAAATCTCTTGGGAAAAATACCAAATAGATATAGAAATTTAGATCAAGAAACTAATTCCCAAAAACCTATTTTCTTTGAAATAAACAAAACACTTTTTAAAACAAATAAGATGAATCTTTTTGGTACTAAAACTCTTTTGAAAACTTGTTTAAAACACAAGAGAAGGTCTGAAAATTTTGCTCTAAAAAACTTAACAAAAAACTCAAAACAATGGGGTATTTATAGCCCCAATACAAAACTAGCCGTTAGGCTGAATTCTTAGCCTGAGACGGCTGGCGGTCGACCGCCCGGTCGACCGCCAACGGTCATAAATATGACCGTTGGAGACCTGCAGTCGACCGGTCGATCGACCGAAGAAAACAGAGAGCAGAGCTCTCTGGTCCGGTCGACCGCCCGGTCCACCGGCCCAAGTGCCAGGCCAGACGTGCATAGGCTGTGCACGTCGGTCGACCGCTAATGGTCTACCGGCTCCTGGTTCGGTCGATCATGCGGCGTCGACCGACAGAGCCTGTCAGGCACTGTTTTTGGTCAGAAAAACAGGGTAAAAATTATTCTAATAAATCCCATAAATCTTCTAATAATCCATAAAAATAGTTTTATTATTTTTCATTGATATATAAACATGTGATAAAAATTTCATCACAAATATCAAACATTTTGAATCATTTTTGTGTTATGGAAAAATTACCGAAAACAAAAACTGTATTTTCCAAACTTTGATTTTTCAATAGGAAATCTGATTTTTCCTAAAACACATTCAAATACAAAAACATGATACTTAAACACTTTTAGGCATGTTGCATAAGTCCAATATACATGAAACATATACATATCATAGTTTTTGTCTTTAAATCCAAAAAATATTTTTGTTGAAAATACCAAAACACTAAAATACATGAATAGGCATATCAAAATAAGTTTGTCTAGGAAGTTAAGCATGCATGTATATAGATTGAATCTACTATACATAAACCATGTAAACTTGTATTGATCTAACTATTCATGAAAACCAAGATCGGTTAAATCAATCAAACTGAAAACCAAAATCAAAACACTGTGAACTTGAGCATATCACACTATCTAGTCTTTACATATGGATCTAAAAAACAAACTAAATTAGGATACCTAAGTCTTCTTGAGGAACACCGTCTTCAAGGCGACTCGATCCAAAACTCCAACTCTGAGCTTGACTCCAACGAGTGCTATGTATGATCTTGACGCTCGGGCTCTGGAATCACCATGTGAAAGCTTCCAAACTCCTTTGTTGAAGCTAATCACCTACTAATATCTTAATTAATGATCTGAAACTAAACATCACAAGATTATTAGTAAACATAACTACATGAGTTAATCATCATCAAAACTAGAGTGGAAGGCCTCTGGGCCAACAATCTCCCCTTTTTGATGATGACAAAACTCATGGAGTTATATATGCATGGATTAAAGTAAAGCTTCAAAGAAGCTTCCCCTTAACTCATGCATCACAATAAACAATAAGAATATGCAATGAAAGCTCATAAATATGTATGCATAGATATGCATAAAATAAGATACCAAATACAAAAACATGCTCTTAAATAATGCTCTTGATACCAATTAAAACAAGCTCTTGATACCAATAAAAATTAAAGCAAGCTCTTGATAGAATTTGTAAGACACAAAAAAAATGTTCTTTTAAATAAAGCTCTTGATACAATTAAACGACAAACTAATAAATAAAAATATGTTTCTAGATAAACAAAACATGCACATAAAAACATACATATAAACTCAAATAATTCTCCCCCTTTTTGTCAATCATCAACAAAGGGTCACCGTAAAAAACAAATCAATAAATTCTTCTCCCCCTTTTTGTTCGAACTAAAGAATCAACAAAGGGGTTAAAACAATAAATGCAATGTTCTTCCCCTTTTTGTCTAAAAACAAAAATGATGTAAATAAGGGGTGACAATCAATTAAATTACCAAAAAAAAATATGTCAAAGTAGTGCATCTTGATACCAATTGAAAGGAAACATAAAAACATTGATACCAATTTTAAGAAGCAAAAGTATTGATACCAATTAAAAACATTCAAATAAACATCTTGATATCAATAAAGAGTATTATTTTTTAAGCATATGATACCAATTGAAATTATAATATTCTACAATTTTTTTAATTCATTCTATCATAAAGTAAGGGAGGGAGGGAAATCTAGGGTAAACAAAATACCAATTGAAAGATAAAATATGAGTTTTTTTCCCTTTATGAAATACCAATTAAAATTATGCAAAAGCTTGTATAGCATACCAATTGAAAAAAAACTAATCAATTGAAACATGATTATCATTAAAACTCAAGTTTAGCATAAACAAAATATATATATGTATGAAAGATGTTAATACCAATCGAAATTGATACTATTTGAAGTGTAAGCTTATATACAAAAAAAATACATGAGTACACAAGAAATGTCAATATTGATACCAATTGAAAAAAAAAATCCAATGATACCAATTGAAACAACAATAATATCAAATGTATATCTCATATTACCTACTACCCATTTCATGCTCAAGTTTAAAAAGATTTTCAATATAAAACATACAAGGCATGGTCGCCCATCCAACCGCCCATAGAAGGTAGGGGTTTTCAAAAATAGGTTTGAAAAATATAAAGTATGTTTGAAAACTCTACCATAACGAAGAATCCGAACTAGTTAAATGGAAAAACTTCTAAACTAGTACGAAATCCTTCAAGTAAGGAATAAAACATAAATATTTTTCATGAAACTATGTAAATCACATGTTCACTAAAACACTCAAAGTCCATAAAGCTCATATCATACTCATGAAAACAAAATCATGAGAAACATTTAAATGAAGTGAGTGTACAAGAGTAATGTGAAACACATAATCATGAAAATATTCAATTAAGCTCAACATTCCTAAAACATGAAAATCATCAAAACTATTAATCTTCAAGGCATCTATATGTAGTCTTATACAAACTAAAGTATACATACATATCCAAACACAACGAGTCCACAAATGTATATGCATGAAGGCATGTGGCTCAAAAGATGTAAATGTATAATCAATAGTTTGGACAAGATGGATATATACATGAAGCTAAACAAAAACACATGAACATGAAAACATGGATAAAATAGGAATACAAGTCAAATGCATGAATCATCAAAACTAGACTATACTAGAACATTTAATGGGTACAAATAATGTTCAAGCACAAACATATATATGGTCTATTTGTGGCCCACTACATGTACAAGTATATATTCAAGTTTTAATGAAAACTAACATTCAAACATGTAATCAAATCATGAAGCATAAAATGAGACATAAATCAACATGATAAACATAAATTATGTAAATCCACATGTTATTAGAACTATGAAATACATAATACCTAAACAATGGAGAGAACACTAAAGTAATTGTCCATATTAAACATGGGTGTCTCAAAAGCTATACATGCATGTCATTGATCTAATAATCAAGGCATAACATAATAATCTATAAACAACAAAACATGAAGCATCAAAAACACAAGTCATAAACATCCACATGATCATTATGTATATGCATATGCATTAGATCTAGGACATACATATTAGTTAAAAACAAAGTGAGAACACATAGATATAGATCCATATTGAACATGGGTGTCTCAAATAACTAACTATGTATATCACTAATCTAATAAACATGACATAGGCATAATGAACAATAAAACATGACATGCTATAAATCGATGAACATGAAAAGCATGTAAATATAAACGGGAGTTAGAGATCGATACCAAAACCGATGAAGGCACCTCTCTAGTTCTCCAAACCAAGGTGGTCTACCCACCAAACCTTCCCTTGAAAGTGATGCATCCAAATGGTCATCATGAAGCTCGGAACGCATCCACTCCAAGGTACCTCAACTCTCACGTCATGCGAGAGCCCACACCTACATTAAATATAATAGGGTGGTCTTTGGTACCCATACTTTTGGGTCCATGGGGGTTAGTACCTTTTCTAACCCAACCAAATTTGCTAAATTTACATCATATATTCTATCAAAGCAAAATCTAGCAAGGTGGCTCTTACGTCCACAATGTGTATAAGTGTACACATGAGCATACAAAGTATGATGTTTGTGATCGTGAGAAGCATGTGTATGCCGTGGAGGGTGTGCATGCATAATAGGAACTTTTTTCTTTCGAAACAAAGATTCCAAACGTGTATGACTCAAAACACATTGGCTCAAAGTGGAGCCCAAACAATCCACTTTTCTTCAAATCATTTATATCATTTTCAATACTAGAAGATAAAATGGAGCATGCAATAGGTGTGCGGGTGAGGCTACACTAGCATGGCAAACATGTGAATCTATATCATTTTGTAAAGATTTATTTTTATTTAACACTAAATCTAATTCTTTTGAAATAAACTCAATTTCATTTTTCAAAGAATGATTGTCCTTTAAAATAAAATCTAATTTTGAAGATAAGACCTCATTATTTTTCACAACATCATCACAATCATTTTTACTTTTCAAAAATTCATTTTCCTTTATGGCAAGGTCTAGTTGAGATTTAAGTGAGTCACGTTCGCTACAAATCTCTTCCTTCTCTTGCAAAATCAATCAAATTTGAACACAGATCCTCATATTCTTCTTTTAGTTCAAAATTCTCCTTTTTCAAAAGATCACGTTTTTCCAAAAAAATTTCATACTTTTTAGCAAGTTCCATATTTAAGGTTTGAAATTCTAAACACCCATAGCAATAGGAACTAAAGCTATCATCTAGTTGAGATTCCGATTGTACCTCAAGGGAGTCATTCCCTTGGACCATGAGGCAATGCTCGTCGGACTTGTCTCTCCTAGATCTCCTCATCTTATCGATAATCTTTGGTAGCTCGGGAGAAGTCAAAATGCTCCAAACTGTAAAAGCCGAATCATAGTGAGCAAACACATATAAAAGATCTTTATCAAGAGATGCTCTAAGTGTCTTAAGGGCTAGTGCATGGCCTTTCTATGCTTGCTATCATTGGGGTAGGATTCTTTAGTGGTGGCATATAAACTTTAAGTCCTAGGGTTTTCAAATGACAACTCATCTTGGCCTTCCAAATATCAAGTCTAGAAATGTCAAACATAGGAGGGCTATCCATGAGTGCAAACAATAATATGCAAATGTAAATGATAGATTAGCAAACCAAGATCTCACTCCTAGGTTGTTAAACCAAGTATCAAGAGCGTAGGCTCTGATACCAATTGAAATCACCTAGAGGGGGGGTGAATATATGATAATGCTAATCTAAAAACTAAATGCGAAAATTAAAACTAATTTGCAACTACACTTAGTACAACCAACGAGTGTAGCCGAATTCCCCGTGAAGGGCTCTGGACTAACTCCTCTTGATTCTCTGAATAAGAGTTGAGGTGCTATATGAAGCTCTCGTGGTTAAGTACAAGTGAGGCACACAAACACAAGTCAAGCATATAAAGATGATAAGCAATAAAAATAATGCAAGGCACAACACAAGCAAATATGATATGAATGATATGAATGATGCACAACACAAATAAAGAGAGAGGGTTAAGAGACAATGGATCAAACGCAAACATAAAGATATGTTCCGAGGTTCGAGCCCCTAGCTCTACGTCCTCGCCTTCATCGAGAAAGATTTCTAATCTACTAGGAGTACCGAACTCCTCTCTCAACCAATACAATGCCACCGAGGCAATACAAACTCAATCCACCTCACAAAGAGGGATAGGCCCTTAGCCAAATAACTACAATCACCTCTACCGAAGAGGGAGCAAACCACAACCCAAATCCATCTCTACCAAAGAGGGATACACCAATAATAGCAAGTGTTTACAACTTGGAGGTTTCCACAACCTCAAACAAAATCTTTCCCATAAATAAGAGATCCTATAGAATAGGATAGAATGATATAGCTCAAGTGTGGAAAATAAGTGTTTTGATCAAAGAAAATCTCTTGGGAAAAATACCAAATAGATATAGAAATTTAGATCAGAAACTAATTCCCAAAAAACCTATTTTCTTTGAAATAAACAAAACACTTTTTAAAACAAATAGATGAATCTTTTGGCACTAAAACTCTTTTGAAAACTTGTTTAAAACACAAGAGAAGGTCTGAAAATTTTGCTCTAAAAAACTTAACCAAAACTCAAAACAATGGGGTATTTATAGCCCCAATACAAAACTAGCCGTTAGGCTGAATTCTCAGCCTAAGACAGCTGGCGGTCGACCGCCCGGTCGACCGCCAACGGTCATAAATATGACCGTTGGAGACCTGCAGTCGACCGGTCGGTCGACCGAAGAAAAACAGAGAGCAGAGCTCTCTGGTCCGGTCGACCGCCCGGTCGACCGGCCCAAGTGCCAGGCCAGACGTGCACAGGCTGTGCACGTTGGTCGACTGCCAGCGGTTCGACCGGCTCCTGGTTCGGTCGACCGTGCGGTCGACTGACAGAGCCTGTCAGGCACTTTTCTGGGTCAGAAAAACAGGGTAAAAATTATTCTAATAAATCCCATAAATCTTCTAAAAATCCATAAAAATAGTTTATTATTTTTCATTGATATATAAACATGTGATAAAAATTTCATCACAAATATCAAAAATTTTGAATCATTTTTGTGTTATGAAAAAATTACCGAAAATCAAAACCTGTATTTTTCCAAACTTTGATTTTTCAATAGGAAATCTGATTTTTCCTAAAACACATTCAAATATAAAAACATGATATTTAAACACTTTTAGGCATGTTGCATAAGTCCAATATACATGAAACATATACATATCATAGTTTTTGTCTTTAAATCCAAAAATATGTTTTGTTGAAAATACCAAAACACTAAAATACATGAATAGGCATATCAAAATAGTTTGTCTAGGAAGTTAAGCATGCATGTATATAGAATGAATCTACTATACATAAACCATGTAAACTTGTATTGATCTAACTATTCATGAAAACCAAGATCGGTTAAATCAATCAAACCGAAAACCAAAATCAAAACATAAAACGTGTGTGTATTGTGAACTTGAGCATATCACACTATCTAGTCTTTATATATGGATCTAAAACACAAACTAAAATAGGATACCTAAGTCTTCTTGAGGAACACCGTCTTCAAGGCGACTCGATCCAAAACTCCAAACTCCGAGCTTGACTCCAACGAGTGCTATGTATGATCTTGACGCTCGAGCTCTGGAATCACCATGTAAAAGCTTCAAACTCCTTTGTTGAAGCTAATCACCTACTAATATTTTGATTAATGATCTGAAACTAAACATCACAAGATTATTAGTAAACATAACTACATGAGTTAATCATCATCAAAACTAGAGTGGAAGGCCTCTGGGCCAACACACATATCATCTTCGTTACACTCACAGCCCTAACCCTAAAATAAAATTGACTAGACATTGCTCTAGGTTAACTCGGACTCATTAGGAGATTGGCTGAAGGAGGAGTTGTTCGAAATTAACTCTTGCCAAATCGGTGTCTAGAAAGGGGATTGAGGGCCGAAAGCCTAAAGGTTGATGGTTACTTAATTAAGGAACGTCTTTGACGGATAACCTCCCACCTGAAATCAAATACCAATTGAAAGATGAAATACAAGTTTTCTCCCTCTTTATGAATTACCAAATAAAACATGCAAAGCTTATATATGGATACCAATTGAAAACTAGTCAATTGAAACAAGATAGTCATTATAAAACAAGCTTTATCATGATCAAATTTGTGCTCTAAGATATATGAATATAATAAGCACAAATAAAAACATATATGTATGAAAAATTAGATATCAATTGAAATTGATACTCTTTGAAGTGCAAGCATACATAAACAAAAAAATATATAAGTATACAAAAATGTCAATATTGATACCAATTGAGAGAATCCAATGATACCAATTGAAACAACAATAATATCAAGTGTATATCTCATATAACCTAGCCTCCCAATCATGTTCAAGTTTAAAAGATTTTCACTATAAGGCATACATGAGCATGATCTCCCATCCAACCACCCTTTGATGGTAGGGGTTTCCAAAAATTAGATTTGAAATATAGTGTGTTTGAAAAACTCTACCAAAATGAAGAATACGAGCTAGTTATGGAAAAATTTGTTAACTAGTACGAAATCCTTCAAGTAAGGAATAAGACAAAATTGTTTTTCATGAAACACATGTAATTCACAAGATCACTAAACACTCAAAATCCATAAAGCCCATATCATACTCACGAAAACAAAGTCATGAGAAACCTAATAAAGTGAGTGAACAAGTGTTATGTGACACATATCATCATGAAAATATTCAATTAAGCTCGATTTAAATTCCTTTAAACATGAAACATGAAAATCTAAAATTTTTAATAAAACTAATTTATACTTCAAGGCATATGTATGTTTTGTCAACACAAAAGTATACATACATATCCCTAAACACAATTGAGTCTATATATAAAGATTTGCATGAAAAGCAAATGACTCAAGGGGTATACATGTATATCTTAAAGTTTGGCAAAGTAGACATATACATGAAGCGAAAACACATGATCTTAAAAACATATCCAAAATGGGAATATAGGTTAGAATGCATGAATCATCAAAACTAGACTATACTAGAACATCTAATGGGTACAAATAAGCATTCAAGCACAAACATATATAAAGATTTATTTGTGGCCCACTACATGTACAAGTATAAATTCTAGTCTTAATGAAAACTAACATTTAAACGTATATTCAAAATATGAGGCATAAAACGGGACATAAATCAACATGATAAACATAAAAATGATCATTATGTAAATCCACATGTTATTAGAGCTATGATGTGCATAATAGCTAAACAAATGGTGAGAACACAACATATAGGTCCATATAAACATGGGTGATCTCAAAAGCTATGCATGCATGTCAATGATCTAAGAATCATGGCATTTAACATAATAAACTATAAACATCAAAACAAAACAAAAATCATAAACACACATATGATCATTATGTACATACACATGCATTAGATCTAGGACATACATATTAGTTTAAAAACAAGGTGAGAACGCAAAGATAGGTCCATGGGTGTCTCAAATAACTAAACATGTATATCACTACTCTAAATCACATGGCATAATCATAATGAGCTTTAAAACATGACATGCTATAAATCAATGATGTGAAAGCATGTAAATAAAAAGGGAGTTAGAGATCGATACCAAAATCGATGAAGGCACCTCTCTAGTTTTCCAAACCAATGGTGGTCCTCCTTCACCAAACTCCCCTTGAAAGTGATGCATCCAAATTGTTTTCTTAAGCACGGAACGCATCCATTTCATGGCACGCTACTCTCACGTGATGCGAGAGCCCACACCTACATCAAAAATTAAGGGTGGTTTTTGGTACCCATTTTCTTTTGGGTCCATAGGGGTTAGTATCTTTTCTAACCCAAACAAGATTATTTGCTAAATTTTCAACATGTAAACGATCATAGCAAAATCTAGCAAGGTGGCCTTTTCGACCACAATGTGTACATGTGTACACATGGACATACATGTGATGGTGGTGACCGTGGAAGCATGTGTATGCCGTGGAGAGTGTGCATGCAAAGATAGAGCTTGTTTCTTTCGAACCAAGGATTCCAAGCGTGTGTGATTCAATGCACATTGGCTCAAAGTGGAGCCCAATAATCAACACTTTTCTTTAAAACATTTATATCATTTTCAATACTTAAAGATAAAGTGGAGCATGCAATAGATGTGCTAGGTGAATCTACACTAGCATGGCAAACATGAGAATCTATATCAATTTTTAAAGATTCATTTTTCTTTAAAACTAAATCTAATTCTTTGAAATAAATTCAATTCGTTTTTCAAAACAAGGTTATCATTTAAACACAATCTAATTTTGAAGATAAAATCTCATTGTTTTTTACAACATCACCACAATCATTTTTGCTTTTCACAACATTAATCTCTTTAGGGTTAAGGTCTAGTTGAGATCTTAGTGAGTCACGTTCACTAGTAATCTCTTCCTTCTCTTGTAAAATCACTTTAAAAGTTGAGCACAAATCCTTCATTTCTTCTTTTAATTCAAAATGTTTCTTTTTCAAAAGGTCATATTTTCCCACAAAATTTTCAAGTTTAGAGGCAAGTTCTACATTTAAATTTTGAACTTCAAAACACCTATAGCAATAAGAACTAGAGCTATCATCTAGTTGAGAATCCGATTGTACCTCAAGAGAGTTTTCCCTTGGACCATGAGGCAATGCTCGTCGGACTTGTCTCTCCTAGATCTCCTCAACTTGTTGATAATCCTTTGTAGCTCGGGAGAAAGTCAATATGCTCCAAACTGCAAAAGCCGAATCATAATGATCAAAACACATGTAAAAGATCTTCATTAAGAGATGCTCTAAGTGTTTTAAGTGCTAATGCATTTGCCTTTTTATGCTTGCTAGCATTTGGGTAGGATTCTTGAGTAGTGGCTTGATAAACTAGATGTCCTAAGCTTTTAAATGAACTCATCTTGGCCTTCCAAATATCATGTCTAGAAAAATCAAACATAGGAGGGCTATCCATGAGTGCAAACTAAATGTGTGCAAAAATGCAAATGAAGATTAGCAAACCAAGATCTCACTCCTAGGTGGTTAAACTTAAATATCAGGAGCGGAGGCTCTGATACCAATTGAAAATTACCTAGAGGGGGGTGAATAGGTGATTATGCTAATCTAATAAACTTAATGCGGAATTTAAAAACTAATTGCAATTATGCAAGATGCAAGCAACAAGTAAAGCACACACAATCAAGCCAAGCATATAAGTATGAATGAACAATGTGAAATGATGCAAGGCACAATATAGAGAGAGAGAGCCAAGGATCAAGCGCAAACAACAAGATATGTTTCGAGGTTCGAGCACCCAACTCTACATCCCCGCCTTCACCCAGAAGGATTTTAACTCCACTAGCTTGTCCACAAACGACTCCCACAAAGGGAACCTCCACCGAGGATTTGGCAATAACAATTACAAGGAGTACCCAATCCTTCTCCTTACAAACACAAACCTCCTCCTTGAGGCAAAGCACCAAGCCAACAAACAAACAATCACCTCACAACTTGAGGGATTAGCACAAAGCAACACAAGGATCACCTCACAACTTGAGGGATACTACCCAAAGGCACAAAGCCAAGCAAAGATTGGGTTTACAACTTGGTGGTCTAACAAACAACCACAAACAATCTCTTTTTCCCACACAAGGATCCTATAGAATGAGATAGTAGATGTAGCTCAAGTGTGGAGAAATCAAAGTGTTCAAAACAAAGAAAAATCACTTGGGAAATCACCACAAAGATATTGAAAGATAGAACCAAATCAAATTCCCAAAAGACTATTTTTCTTTGAAATATTAAAACACTTTAAAACAATAAGATTGATCTTTTTAGCAAAAAAAACTCTTTTTAAAACTTTGTAAAAACACTAGAGAAAGCTCAGAAATTTTAGCCCAAAAATTCTTAGAGAAAACTGGCCACTAATGGGGTATTTATAGCCCATTAGAAAATATAGCCGTTGGCAGTAGAAACTGCCAAAATTGAAGCACCGGTCGACCGGGCGGTCGACCGGTCCAACGGTCATATTTGACCGCTGGCAGCTACATCTTATGATCTTCGCGCCTTTAAGATCAGGCGCAAGTTTCACTGATTCTCGTATCTGAGTCTGAGCTTAAAAAAATTTCTATGTTATGGATTTTGAAATGCAGGCTTCATGCAGGCCTTGTATTTTTAAGTCTAGACGCGAATTTTGCTGATTCCGGCTTCTGGATTCATTCCGGTGTTTGAATTTCAAACATTAAGCCATTTTCTTTCAAATTTCTGACTAAATGTTGTCTTCTTTGCAGTGTGATACTCGTCTAGCCCTCTGTCCAAGAAGTGCCACTTGGGCACGTAGGTGGCGCTGATCGTAATCTAACCTTCGCGCTTCAGAAGACTGCTCCTGTGACTACTGGTAAGTCAAAGGAGCGAAAGGAGAGGATCTTCAAGGCTAGTATGGTGACCCTTCAGGAGATTATCTCTCACGAGCTATTTGAGACGGATTCCCGTACTCTGCTAAGGAAGCCTGCTTTCTTTTTGGTGACGCCATTGAAGAGGATGATAGGAGTCTGCATGACGGAGATTATAAATGGCTCCGTCAGATAGGGGAAGGAGGTTCTTTCTTCCCAATATGGTGAGGATGTTTCCCTTGTCCTATCTTCAGCATATGTCTGTTCATCGCACGATAGAGTGGGATCTTTTCCGGTATGTCTCCGGCGTGTCTCTCGATAGATTAGTTGCCAAAGAAGCATGCCCTGCTAGCCATAGGAAAGATGTCTTCGGTTTATTTTTCGGGTTAGTCAGGGTTGAGTATCTGAAAAAAAAAAGAAACCCCTCCGCTTGCCGCCACCTTCATCAACAGTTCTTGAAAGTTAGGGGTGATTTTCCCGTCGACTTTCGTCTGCTAGGGTGGGTCCATTCTACCGACAAATCATGGTGGGGTAGAATGGTTGGAATTGTTCTTGTCGAGCTTGGGGCTCTGCTGCAAAAGGTGGGGTTATACCATTCGGTTAGGGCCGTACAGTATGGCCTCCCGCAGAGTTCCCACAATTTTTATGGCATCCTGGAGCATTATAATCCTCTAACGGGCAACTCCAGTCGGAGAGATAGGGCTCGCTCTTCATGAGCTATTATAGGCTGTCTAAAAATCACTGAAGACAAGTCATCAAAAAGCAAAGTCTAAACTCCAGACGTAAGGCTAATTATCATCACTAGCACAGCACTAAGACGCGAGGATTGAAAGCCGCGTCTCAATATCACTACAATGAGCAAGACGCGGAGCATGAAAATCGCATCTCATCATCACTGCAGTACCAAGACCAGAACCTAAAGCCCGTGTCTCACGTGAAGCTCGACGCAGAATTGAAGCTCGCGTTTCTCAGCATCACCTCAATGGTAAACGCAAGGCCCAAAGCCCGCATCTTAGTTATAACTACTCTCATTACTGGGTCAATACTGCCCACGTAATGAGGGAGTTAACCCTCATTATGGAGCATTTTATGGGGACACTTTTACCCCCTGAAGCCTCTATAAATAGCCCAGTTTGCTATGGAAGAGGGGTCGGAAAAATCTTTGGTCAGAAGAACTTTGGTTGTAAGCTGTAAAAGAACCAAGATCTCTAGCTAAAAGAAGAGAGAGTTCAACTCTTCTAACAACTTGTTGCATATAAGTTTATTTTTGCCTACAGTCTCTTTGAGATTCTTGTTGAATAGAAATTGTGTTACTTCATCCACCATCCAAGAGAGGATTCCCAAGAGGTCCTAATGTTCACCCGATCAACGAAAAACAAGATTCACTTTCCATCGCCACATCAAGAACCTGGCATTAAAAAAGGGGAGATTTGAGCTTGAATATCTCCCCTCTCTTGTAAAAGAATGATTGATCTGTTGTAATTTTTTATAATCAGATAAAGAATATACACCTCGATCTTCAATTTTTCCCCACCAAACAGCTATATGAAGTCTCGGGGCTAGTTATGGGATATGCCCCTTATGAAGAATACGTCCCGATTTCTGAGGAGCTTCACCTCTTAAGGAAAGAGGACCCCAGGTGTACGAGACATACTGGAAAGTGTTGTGCCACTTCCATATCTGCAGGCAGACATCCTCCTGGAGGAACAGGGTGTCAAGCATATGTCCTGGGCGAGCTATTTGTTCAACAGCATAGATGAGAAAGATAGCCCAGTGACTAGTCTGGCCCCTTGCATCGATGAGGAAATTGCCGAGAGGATTAATGCCTCTACAAGTTCTTACACCACCAAATCGAACGAGGGCACTTCAAACCTGATACGGTTTTTGAAATTTTTCATCATCAAGCCCGAATTCCCATTTCTGATCGGGCTTTATTTGGCAGGCTTTCTTATGCTATAGCTGAAGCGTTGTGTGGTGCCAACGCTGCCGCATGAAGTAATCGTTGCCCGATGTAGTGTACCGCGCGGGGTCTTGCTTGCTCACGGGAGATCTATCGCTCTCCTTCCAGTGATGGTAGCCAGAATTCAGAGTGGATTACAGGCTCTGGTCAAAAGCCTGTGCCAAGTGGAGGCCATTGTAGACTCTTAGGGCAGGCCAGTGGTAGATTCAGAAGGAAGGCCGAAAGTGAAGACCCTTAATCCCAGGATCGAGCTTCCCTATACGTACCTGATGGCCTGGTATGTTTATGGACTGTCCCCTACTGATGACGGCATTGCCTTCCTCTAAAGGCTTCGTTCCTTTGTGCAGAGGGTGGAGAATTCGAGCTGGTCTCACATGTTCTATGTTCGAAATTCCATTCTGCACAGTTCGAATTACCAGCTTGACCGTGGTTTCCTCGAGATTTTCAGTGCGTCCTATGGGGATGAGTTTGTCCACCTTGCAGGACCAGATGACTTCACAAGGCTATCATCAGGAGTCTTCTGGTGGCTGATCAATATTCGGGCCTGGGTACCTGATCTTCTGGCAAGGAGATTCATGTACAATCGAGTCTTACGTGCCTAGTAGTTTTGCTCGACAGTTCGGCTATGATCAATTATATGTCGGCAACCCCTAACGCTGGCCTCTACTTTAGTGGAAACCTATTTGAAGGTGCTCGGGCGTGGTACTACAGTGGAGTTGGAGGGACAAAGGCTGTTTTCAGCCTGCCTCACACGAACGCCAATTGCACAGCCTCGGTTTCTGCACATGGTACTTTCTTGCTAGTAAGATACCTGATTTTTGAATAAATACCTCTTGCATTAAGAGCATCAAGACGTCTTACAAAATCAAGTTGGAGTCCAACAAACATTCGCGAGGTATGACCGAGTATCAGGAAGCCGAGAGGAAAACAGGAGGAGAGGCAGGGATGGAGCTAGGGATAGTAGTACCTAAGGGGCAACCCACTAGAAAGAGTCGGCAGGCTATGGCCACACGTTCCCTTGGCTCTACTTCCAAGAGTAAGCCTAGCCCAAAGAAGGCCAGGAGGGAATCTGAGGCTGAAGCTTCAATGTCTGAAGTGGTTCTTCCTAGTGTTAAAGAACAGGGGGAGGAAGAAGAGGAGGAGGAGGAAATCCCCGTTCTTCGCTCTCGAGGTCTGCGCAGTAGGGGTCCCGTGATCCTAGAGGAGGAGAACTCACGGGTGAACCTGTCATGGCTGAAGAGGTCGACCCAAAGTCGACTTGGTGAGGAAGGATGATGTTGAGATTCTGGGAATCTCGACTTAGTCTGGACCTTCTTCAGCTCATGGGAGAAGGGTGGAGGTGCAGTAACCTGGGTCCCCTAGTGTATTGATGCCCACCTCACTGGTTTATTGATCCCAGCCTTACTACTAGGGTACTCGGTGGTAAAGCCTCGATGGCTGAGACCTCTTGTGTTGAGTTGTCGTCTTCCTCGTCTGAAGAACATGGATATATTCTAGTGAGGAAGTTGATTTTTGGCAATAACCTGCTCTTTCTAACACAAGTAAATTCTCGCATATCTCAGAGGAAGAGATACAGGGGTACGTCCCTGCGATGGTTTCGCCAACAGTAGGGATTGCCGTTACTGAAGGTATTTTTTGTCCTCTTGAACTGGTTCCCCATAAAGTTAGGAATAAGTTCTAACATTCCTTTTGACTTTCTTCTACAGGGGGGCTGCGGTAGTGAAACCCATAACTTCTTCTCATATTGAGGAGATGATCTAAGAGCTGGCCTAGCAGGAGGGCCTTGAAGCTCCCGCTATCGGGATGCCTCATGAGGGTGCAACCGCCGAGATCAGGGAGCCCTCATCCCCAAGTGGCTTATCCAGGAATTTGCCATGTTTAGATCCTCAACGTGGTAAGAGAATACTGACGTGTTGGATACTATCTACTCATTATTACCGCTGACGTTTAATGTTATGGTTTATAGAGAGCACTGTGGTAGCTCAAGTGGAGGATCCTGCGGCAAGCCTTGGCGCAGAAGATAGCACAGTTCAAGCTTCACGGTGAATCCAGTGCCATGGAATTTGTGTTGCTTCTGTTGTAGTGGAAGCTGTAACAACAACAACCGTCCCGGAGGTATTGGTGACGACCTCAGTGTCTGACGAGCCTGTTGTCAGCCTCACCCCTGCACAAGTTAAATTGGTTCCCGTCTCTTGTTCTGTCATGGAAAGGGGGTCAAGGAGTATATCAATAGGGTTATCTCTAGCTAATGACATCATGGAAGAGCTAGCACGCAAAGTGCGATAATTTTGCTTTCATGGGTTCTGTATCGACTTGGTCCTTTCCGGGGGCAGTTCCTTTGAGTTTGCTCGGATGCTTCTCGAGAATCAGATCGAGAACATCAATCACACTGGGAGTCCTTCATAGGCTAGGGTGTGCCTTGTGCTGGTTGAACAGCTGAGGAGCCACCTGAAAGAGCTCAAGACCCTGGAGAATGCTGGCTCAATGGATGAGGCTCGGTCAACACTGAATAAGCTCCTCGCCGCTCAAGAACACGAGCGAAAAGAGATAGAGGAGCGAATGGCCTAAAGAAGCTCGCCATCTCTAGCACTTCCAAGCCGATTACCAAAGACTAGTTGGTGACTTAAAGGAATCCGAAGTCGTCATCCAAAGTGCAGAGCAAGTTATCGCTACTGCTCAGATTACTATTGCTAAGATGCAGCCTTGATTGAAGTCAACTTGCAAAAACTTGCTGCTGCCCGAAAAGGCTAGAAGGTTGAAGGCTGCCAAGAAGCTGGTCCAAGAGGATCTTGCTGCTCACTCCTCTAGGTTGGAGTCTCTTCAGATACAACTGGCTACGAAGAGATTTTTGTCTGAGGAAGAGTTGCGAGCCTAAGCTTTGGTGGAAGCCAAAAAGGGCACATCAGCACAAGATACATCACCTCCGAGAACAAATTCGTTCTTTGGCGAAGCACAATTATTAGCCTTCTTCTCCTTTTTGTATCGTCCCATTTTTTGTAACACTCCATTTGTCGAATGAGAGTGTTTATGTTACTTTTATCAGTTTTGAGTCAAATAAAAGTCCACAAATTCTGTCTCGTCTTTATCCTTTCAGACTCTTTTGCTGCCTGAATGAACTCAGTTTTCACAGTCGCATTCCTTTACTATTTGTAGAAACGCAGTTCTTAGTCGTTTTGATAGGGTACGGCCGTGAATAATAAACTAAGACTGCACTGAGTTCTTGAGCGAGACGTGCTCTCTTTTGTAGTAGAGACGCGATTTTAGGCCCCTCAAGAATGACGCGCGGGTCTCAGCCGATTGGTGAGGACGCGGCTTTGACTCATTAAATGGAGACGCAGTTCAGGCTCATCAAGAACGAATCGCAAACCTTGGTTGTTGCTGGAAGGACGCGGCTCTGGCTTAAGAGAGACGTAATTCTGAGACGCGGACTTGCGTTCTTTAATAAATGGGATGTGACCTTCAGGTTCATGAAAGGACGAGGATTCATGGACAGGGCCTTTATTTGCAGTAGATACGCGATTTTGGGGTCCTAACTGTAACCACATTAAGAACGACGCGTGTTTCTCAGCTGGTTGGTGAGAACGAGGCTCTGACTCAATAAAGACGCGATTCTAGTCCCTTGAGAGGGCGCAAACTCGGGCTGTACTGAGTTCATGATTGAGACGTGGCTTTAGAACGTAGCCTTCAAACTTGTGAATGGGTGTGAAACTCATGACGCAACCTTGAATAGTCATGGAGAATGGTCCCAGCTTGCTGAGGAGACGCGACTCTAAACCACTTCAGGAGATGCGGTTGTGGCCTCTTCAGTAGAAGTGAAAGGAACGCAGCGCTCGGGTCTATGAAAGGTCACGGACTTGTGGACACGACCTTTGAGTCTGCGCCCGACGCAGCCTAAGCGTCGCATGCAGCCCACTTAAAGATCTTGTTGGATCTTTTAATGCGAAGTCGGCATTGACGATTGGGGACTTGTGTCTTTCGATATTTTTTGAAGTGGCAATTCACGCGTCAGCTCCTTATGGACTTGATGTTCATGCGGGAATTAAGGCTGATGGCTTTGATTTTATGCCATTAATTGTAAGCCTTTATGGCTTGCCTATAAATAGTCCTCAGCCTCTTAACAGTCCATTATCTAGACTGTTTTCCTTTGCCAGCATGTGCTCTGAAGGTCTTCGTCTTAATTTGTTGATCTTTCCCTTCAAGGGGATGTATTCTAATGAACAGCAAAAACTTAAAGCTTCCATACTTTTCTTCAATCTTCTCCGAAGATTATCACTGTCAAGTGATTTCAAGATCAAAAAACATCATTTTAAATGATTTTACGGTCGTGTCTTGATGAATAAAGTTCAACTTCTAGAGAATTCTTTCCCGAGTAGGAACTATTTGTCGCCATGAAATACCCAGTCCCACTGAGTTTCTATTTTCTGTCCATTAAAGAAATTTGATCTCTTGTTTTCTCTTGAAATCTGATTGATGCGCCCGTTGTTCGAAACTCGCGTCTTTCAGGTTTCTTGATCAAGCGCGAGCTAACTGACTTTAAACTCTAACTCACAAATCATTTGAACGCGAGTGGATAAACACTGTACTTGGATCTTGAGACACGAGCTTTGTACATGAAGCCCGCGTTTGAGGTTCTTAACTAAGAGAATTCTAACTCTTTTGAGACCTCTGGACATAGATGTGGCAACCCTTGTTTCTCAAACGTAGGTGTGGCGATCTCTGCGTCTGGGCTACCTCGCGTCTTATATCTTGGACGCAAGTCTAACATCAGATCTTGTTCAAATCTGCCCTGGTCAACTCTGCGTCTGAAGTTCACAACTTCAATCTCGCGTCTGCCCTTCATCTTTTCTGTTTCTGCCTTAACAGAATTTTAACCTTTTTTTTTTTTTCTTGTAGGTTCTAGCAACTTCAGTTAGTCTTCTGCGTCTTTGCTGGGCTCTTGGGAGAATATTTTGACCAGCCAGCTTGTTCGATTGGTGAGCACTCGGGAAATCAAAGCTCCTGTTCATGGGTAGGGAGGCTTCGCGCAGTTAATGATACCCGTCAAGGCCTTATTGGACATGACGCACCAGCAATGTTTAGGATTTGTCATGATCACAGTGGTTACGGTGGTGGGGATGGTCCCCTTATAGGTTATGGGAAAGAGGACGTCACCAGTAAGGTCTCGATTCCTCCCTTCACCAATCTTACCCCCGAAGTGACATGGACGAAAAATCCATGCTCCTTGGATGGCTTTCTAGTGGTAGAGATGCTCATTAAGCGAAGGATTACGGCCCACACCAGTTGGTCAGGTGGAATCAGAATGTTTTCCCCGCATTTGATCTCAAGAACACACCATTGTTTCTCGGTTAGCGATGAGCTTCTTCAATGTCTACATGATGCATCATGATGTAATCAGCGCTCGATCGTCTCAACACTGGTCAACTACAACATGATTTAGTGGAAGAAGAGAGGAACTTTTTTTCGGTGCACTTTCAAACATCTTGTATTTGGAGTGGTATAGATGTCTTGAGGAGTGAGTGCAACCTTTCACTGAGAGAGAGGGACTTCTTTGTACTCTTTATTGTAACACTCATTGTACAAGAGAGCATTTTGTATCACTTTCATATGTTTGAATATAAATAAAAGTGACACTTTTTCTTGTCCTCTGATATGTCTTGAATTCCTTTTTTACATTAAAACTCAGACACATAGAAGCAAGAACTCTTGACTTACTAGAAATACGATAATTAACTTAACAAGTCAAAGTTAGGAAAAATTCCGTTTCAGGAATTTAAGATACTGTCAGAGGTGTGATATTAACATGACAGAAATGTAAGCTAGAGATGTGATATAACTTGGCTTAACGGGAGTTTTCAGCTTCATTTGGGAAGACTGAAAAAGACACTGTCATAGGTGTAATGTTAAACTTGACAGTGAAGGTAATGCTAGAGGTGTAATTTTGAACTTGGCATTAATCATTTCAACTTTGATAGAGAAGTTCGAGGAAAGTCATTATCATAGGCGTATTGTTGAACTTAACAATGAACTGGACACTGGAGGTGTGATGTTAAACTTAGCATCGTTCATCTCAACTTCGATATGGAATCCTAAGGGAAAATGACTGTCAGAGGTTTAGTATTGAACTTGATAACAACTTAATCACTGTTAGAGGTGTGGTGTTAAACTTAGCAGTAATTTGTCAGAGGTGATTAGAATTTATTTGCGATAGGAGCAATTTTGAAGACTTGTTATTCTGTTGATGAGAACTGACAAGGGAATTTGGAATGTCAGAGCTTAATTTTAACTTTACAAGAATTGATGTGTGATAGAAGCAATTTTGAAGACTTGTCATTCTATTGATGAGAATTAACAAGTTGAGTTTGTACTCGTTGGGGAGTATTGAAAATTTTCATTATTAGAGGTGTGGTATTAACTTAACAATGATTGTATTTGTGGACCTACCACTCTGTGGAAGAGAATTGATAGGGGATTTTGGTGAAAATAAAATGAATTGTCAGAAGTGTAATATTAACGTGACAATCATTGATTTCCTAAGGAGACGGGAGATTCGCCATTAGAGATGTAATATTAACATATCAGAGAAGATTTTTAATGAGTTTTTATGTCAGAGGTTTAATATTAACTTGACTGAATCCACTGAGGATCGGGGAATCTGGCTTGTTAGAGGTTTATTGTTAACATACAAGTCCCAGTTTCATTTCGTTGGAGAGATGAACACAGGTTTGTGGCCCTACCATTCTATGAAAAAGAATTGGTAAGAGATTTTGGAGGAAAGGATAAGATCAAGTCCCATAGGATTTTTAGCAAACCCTCAGCTCTTAACGGATTTGGTGAGCCTTACTAACTACCGTCTGAGTTGGGCTAGCCATGTTATTCTCCTCAGCATCATGAGTTATCGAAGACTTATGTAGGACTTAAAAGCCAACATCTTCCTCTATCCTTAGCCGTCGGAGGCGTCAGATGTCTATAGATACGCAAGAGAAGAGCAACAAGGCTAAAACAAAAGTCGTGCACTTTGTTTCTTCTTCAATATTTACATCATACACATGATGTAACCAGCGCTCGATCGGTTCGATACTATGATCGACCGTGATGTGATCCAGTGAAGGAAAGAACTGATCAGGAGAAGGATGCTATCAAGGATATTATTTCTTCAAGAATTTGTTGTTGATTGGCATCATAAGTGTATCACCATTTGGGGTTATAAGGCGATATGCTTCATTGAGTAGACCTACTCTACTACAAATGGTTCTTCCTATTTGGGCTGAAATTTTCTTTTTTGTCTTATGTGTCATTACCATGGGTCTTCTGACGGCTAAGACATGGTCACCCCTTTTTGAAAGTCTGCTCCTAACTTTCTTGTTGAAGGCTCTGGTAACTCGAGCTTGATAGAGCTCTATTTGTTATTGAGCTTATAGGCGCTTATCATCCAAAACCTCCAGCTCTTGGAGTCACAGTCAATGCTTCTCCTCATTTGTATCTCTGTCGTTAAGGTGATGCGTAGGGATAGGGATTTGAATTTCTAACGGGAGTACAACTTCGCTTCCATACACAAAGAAAATGGTGTGGCTCTCGTTAGGGTTCGAACCGTCGTGCGATAGGCCCACAAGCATTCGCCTAACTTGTTCGTTCCAGTCACGTTGGCTTTTCGAGATGAATTTCTTGAGAAGTTTTCCAATAGTCTTATTGAAAGCTTCTGTAAGGCCGTTAGCGGCTAGATAGTACGCCGTTGAAGACACGCTCTGAATCCTGAACTTATTGCAGAACCTCTGAAAAGCCTAGCTGACGAACTGGGGTCTATTATCATGAATGATCCGTCGTGGCACAACGAAAGCGGTAAGATGTTGGAGATCCTTTCACGTTGTTCTTTGGGAGAGCCTTGGAAAACTGAAGCTCTTTCTGTTATCCACAGGTTGCTTCACGGAGGGCTTGATTGCTCTGCAGTAGGTTTAGGAAGGTTTGCCACCATCTCGTCGTACTTCTTAAATACAACTGACCCGAACGAGTTTCTGTCACGAACGGTTTATTGAGCTCTGTGGCAAGGACGATTAATTCCTCTTCCGAATCACTTAATGAGGGAACATCGATTTCTGTTTTCTCGAGAAGAAGCGCACACCACATTGCAGGACGAAGCTTTCACCTTGCCTTTGGACTTTCTGTTAGTAACAGCAGTCCACTGTTGGCCATCCATAAGGTCGGGATGAACCTAATAAATTTCTCCTGAGGTGTAGGGATAGGTACAAGACCTTTCTCCTGCGGATGATTGGGTCCATATTGATCATTCTAGTTTCCCTTTCAGAATGGGAACTACTCCGGACGGTGCTGGAGGCTGTTTTTCAAACTGAAGAAATGATGTCATATTGGCCGTCACTTTCTTCTGCTCTGGACGAAGCTTTAGCACTTCTGCATCATCAGAGCCTGAAGAATACGTTGAAGACATAACAGCTCTTGATGGGGTGCCCTAGCATCCTATGATACAGGCAATAGTTAGGATTGTCGGACTTACCGACTTCCTCAAGACGTCTAGCTTCAGGAAGCTTCAATCTGTTGCTCTTGTTGAACACTTGGATAATGAATTGACGTGTTCGTCCTTGAAACCGTACTGCTTGTTGGCGCGTAGTTGACTTGAAGAGCCTCTCCCTCTGACTGGTTGAGATTTCACGGGGGATTTTGTCTCTGTCGCCAATGTATCTTTTCTTTTTGATTGAAAAGATATTTCTGACGTGCGCCTTGTCGACTTTTCGGGTCTGGGGTTTGTTTCTTCTGTCCTAACCCTGGTGATAATTTCTTCAGCTTATTCACCTTACTAGACCAACTGCTTCCAGGTGCGGCTTTCAGCGACTCCTATCTGGGCTAGGAGTGAAGTTTGTAGATTGTGGCGGCATGTTTCTATCAGGGTGGCCTGGGTTATTCCGCTAAGACATCGGAGTGCCATATTTTAAAATTTCTCTACAAATATTTTAACTGACTCTCCCTTTCGCTGCTTTGTTACCAGGAGAGTGGGCATTGTAATTTCCGAGTCGTCTTCAAAGAAGCGTGTCAAGAAGAGCTTCTCCAAATCACCCCAGGTTTTTTATGGAGCCTTCTGGGTTTCATGAACCATTCAAAGGCAAGCCCTTTAGAGTGTCGATGAACAAACGTGCCAAGATAGCATCATTATCTACTACATTTCCTATCTGAGACTTGAAGTAGTAGATGTGTTGGTTTGGTAACCCTTTGCCGTCGAAAGCCTGTATGGTCAGAGCTTTGAACTTAGGAGGGTACAGAACAAGGTCCCACTCGGTCGTATATGGCCAGACCGCTCCTGCTTCTTGGAGGCCTTTCCGGTTGGTAAGGGCTTCCAGACGCTGCTCCAATTGACTTATTCTTTTTGAATGAATACCCCATTCTCCGGGTTGCCTTCATTTTTAGACGAGGATTTAGATGACTCAGAATTAGATTGCCTCTTCTCCCAATATGTACGGAAGATGAGCTTTCTCCTTCTTTCTGTTTGCCTTAGATTCTTAGAAGAAGCTTTGTCGGTTGACTTCCTCTTATCTTCAAGCAGTTGTGCAGAATCTGCTTGAGGGTATCGATAGATTCTTGTTAAGTGCGAATCATATCGAATTGTTCCTCTGGATCTGAGCTTGCTGTTCAAAGCATCTAGCTATCTCCTCGGGAGTGTTCGTCATGTACGCAAAGGTTTCTTCTCTATAAAAAAGTTCGAGGCCAGGGATTCTGCAATGGCAGAATGTGATTTCTTCAATACCCTGAGTTAGGACACTGTAGTTAATCGGGGCGACCGCACCAGTCCGAATGCGAGTATGCTGGTATACTCCTTCTGGTTCCGTGTCATACTCGTCGGAGTTGACTGCCAGTTGTTTCTCCCTACTTCTTCTTGTCATATTGGTAGTGACTTCAGGGTACTCTATGTCAGAGAAGGCTTTCCTTCTGTAGAAGCGACACCTTTTTGGCAGATTGGGAGGTCGAGGTCAAATCTGAATATCGCTGTTTGCTTATATGTGAGCTACAGTGCATTCGGAGAGCATTGCCGTGATGAGCCGTTCACAGCAACAAGATGAGTGATCTGATTAGCACTTCTTTTTTTTGTCAAAAATCTCTTAGATCCGTCGGAGGGGGATCAAAGAGATTGGCCTCGGGTTTTGTCGAGGGTTTTTCAGCTTCTAAGAGCCACCCTTGCGTCGTGAATCTAAGACGCAAGGTTTAGAAACACGAAGCTCACGCTGTGTCGAACAGACGCAACTTTCGCGATTTGACTTGAAACTTGGGTCTCATGCCTCTGCTGATTAGAGACGCGGACCTCACGTTGCTGATTATCGCGTTTGGTTAGCGACAGTTGAGACACGCGGACTCTCTTAATTCTGTATTGGTTGTAGAGACGCGTCTCGTGTCTCTGAGAAGAAGGATAACCCTCGGCTGCTGAACGTTGTGTTTGGGAAGTGAAGTCTCAGAAACGCAAGCCTGTTGGACTTCGCGTTTTAGTCTCCATACACAGACTTCGCGTGTCTGACGTAACTTAGAAGGGACGCAGGCTTGACCTCACGTTCTGTGTCTGCTGGACAGATGGCTGTTCTAACTTATTGCGCTTGTAGTTGGCGCGAGCGTCATCTCTGTTGACGTTCACATTCCAATTACGTCGTACGGGTTGTTGGGAACCGTGGGCAACCTGGAACTGAGGAAGAGGACGGCATGAATGGGCTGAATATCAGCACGTGAACCTCACGGGTCTCATGGGAGATATTGACGCGGGTGTTACGCGTGATGTGGTTAGCCATGACACTCTTCATGTCAGTGGCGTCTGAAGGGATCTCAGAGCGGACTTGAGAACGGGTCCCGAGGAGACCTTGCGGTACTGTCACGCCCTAGGTTTCTTAGAGCCGACGAAAGAGAGGAACTCTTCATACTTTGCCTGGTCGAACTCCAAGACAAGTGATTCGACCATTTTTTCCATGTAGGTGACGCCACCTTGCGCCACGACTTGCTCATCGGTAGATAAAGTAGGACCCAGTGGAGTCGCCATCTCTTGTTTGGTGGGAAAATTGAGTGTGCGTGTGTGTGTGTGTGTGAATTCTTTTTTGATTGTAAAGAAAATTACAACAGATCAATAATCCTATTACAAGAGAGGAAGATATTCAAGCTCAAATCTCCCCTTTGTTTAGTGTCAAGTTCTTGATGCGGCGATGGAAGTAATCTTGTTTTTCGTTAACCGGATGAACGTCGAGACCTCTTGGGAATCTTCTCTTTAGACGGTGGACGAAGAAACACAGCTTCTATCCAACAAGAATCTCAAAGAGCTTTAGGTAAGAACAAACTTGAACTCAGCAAATTGTTAGAAGAGTTGAACTCTCTGTTTTTTTTAGCTAGAGATCTTAGTCTTTCTACGGATTATAACCGGAGTTCTTCTGATCAAAATTTTCTGACCCCTCTTTCATAGCAAACTTGGCTATTTATAGAGGTTTCAGGGGGTAAAAGTGTCCCCTAAAAATACTACATAATAGGGGTTAACTCCCTCATTTGTGGGCAGTGATCGACCTAGTAATGAGGGCAGTTATAACCAAGACGCGGGCTTTGAGCTTCGCGTTTTGTCGCTGAAGTGATGCTTGAGAAACGCGAACTCCTAGTTTTACGTTAAGCTTCAAGTGAGACGCGGGCTTCGGGCTCTGCGTTTGGATAGGATGTCTGAGATGCAAGTTCCAAGCTCTGCATCTTGGCCATTGCAGTGAGGCAGAGACGCGGGTTTTGACCCTTGCGTCTTGGTACTACAGTGGTGGTGAGACGCGACTTTCGAGCTATGCGTCTTGGTTATTAAGATGTGGGTTTCAACCTTCACGTCTTGATGCTGCGCTAGTGGCTGTGCCGCTTCACGTCTGGAGTTTGGACTCCGCTTTCTAATGACTTGCCTTCAGTGATTTTTAGACAGTCTACAACGTACGCTAAGCATATCAGTACAATTAAAATTAGAGTGCGGAAGCACGATGATAATATAAATTCCAACATTACCATCCAAGTACATTGTTATCACAGTATATGATCCATATTACATGAATATTACATCACAGGAGCATACCAAAATATGATTTATAAGATATTTACAAGATATAATATTGGAAGAGGCTCCCAGGCTAGAAAGGGATCTCTAGAGTCAGATAGAGGAGATGGATCTAGAAGATCATCTGATAGATCTAGAAGATCATCTGATACATTCCCAAGCTTCTTCCAGTTCCAATCCTGGGACCTGCTTGTTGGCCCAAAGCCCATCATCTAGTTTTGATGATGATTAACTTATGTAGTTATTGTACTAATGATCTTGTATTTTCTAAGTCTCAGATATATGTCAAAATCTTAGTCGATGTTTAGCTTCAATAAAGATTCGAAGTCAAGTTTTGGAGCTAGCATGTGTTGGTTCAAGAGCTCGCGGATCAAGATCGCATCAAGTACTCAAAGATGGAGTCGCCGTTCTTTGGATCAATTTGGTTCAAGTCAAGATGAAGAGAAGATTTTCAAGAGAAGACTTGAGTCAAGAGTTTGTAAGTTTAAGATTTTTATTTTAGGATAAAATGTAAGGATAGATTAGTTATAGATTGCTCAAGCTCTTACACACATACACTTTAGTTTTTGAAAAATACGATTTTTATTTTAAGCTTTAAATTCTATGCCTGAAAAGTAGTTCACATGTTTGTAATATGTGTTGATTTTTAATCACACATATTTGTACTTCAAAATATTTAATGAACTTATTTTTGTAAATTTTATGGAATTTAAGATGTATTTTAAAATATTATTAAAACTGTTTTTTTGTGCTGCTGGTGGTCGACCGATGTGCACAAAACGTGCACAAGCCCATGTGACTTGAGCTCAGTCAACCAATCGGCTGATTGTAGCTAAGTTCGGCTGACCGACCGGTCGATTGACTGAGTTTGCAGAGCTCTGGGTTTTCTCGGTCGACCAGGCGACTAATCGTTCTGCTGATCTACCTGTCACCCTTATAGTTTTTTTTCATAACTTTTTATTTTTATATTCAATCAATATGATTAAATTGTATTTCAAAGATAACTTTTAGGGCTACATTTCTTATTCAATAATCATTTCCTGATTCAAGTGTTAAAAATGTCAAATATTGGGTTGAAGTTTGCTCTTATTTTGAAAACAGTTTACAGTTTCTGGTTTGACACCTTTAGTATTTTGTTGATAACATTCGACTACAAAATGATATTGATTTGATTTAAGTTGCATTAGAAAGAAGACTTAAAGATCTACAAATTCTTCTATATTTATTTCCAAATTCTAATATTTTAGGCCTCAAAACTGTGCTCAAAGTTGACCTATTGCACAGTCTGGGTCTGTGGTCGGTCGACTGCCAGACTTCAACGGTCAGAAATTTGACTGTTGGTCGTCGACTGGGCAATCGACTGATAGGCCATTTCTAGCAGTTTTTGAACCATAACGGCTATTTTTCTTAGCCTATAAATATGGGATTTTTGGGTGAGCTTTACACAAGTTTTTCAAGAGCTTATTTTTCCATCTTCAATAGAGTTTTCCCTAACAAGTTTTTAGAGCTTCATTTCCTTATCAAAAAGAGTTTATTAAGAGTGATTCTTTTGAGTTTTCAAAAGATTTTTCTTGAGTTTTTCATTTCCAATCTATCTAGTTTTCTCACACAAGCTTGAGCTTTTCATAGCCATCTATTTTTGTAGGATCCTTGTTGTAAGACTATTTGTTTGTGATCAAGAAGTGATCACGAAGTGTTCTACTTTGTATTGAGAAGGAGTTAGAGGTTGCAGTCTCGGTGAACTTGCAGGTTCATGTGGTGTATTATTCTTGCGGGAACAAGTAAGGATTTGTGGGTCCAAGCGTTCTTGAGGGAGCTCGTTGTAGGTGTTGCGCACCGAGTGATCTCGCGGGATCGATTATAGTGAAAATCCTTCATAGTGGTGAAGGCGAGGACGTAGAGCAAGTGGCTCAAACCTTGAAACAAATCTCCCATGTTTGTGATTGGTTCTCTTTCCCTCTCTTAGTTGTGTTTATGCATGCTTTTGTTGTTTACATGCTCACATGCTTGATATACTTGTTCTTTATTGATATACATGCTTGGGTTATTTTAATATCTTGCATGCTCTTGTATTGATCATATTCTACATGCTTGATATTTTCATTGTGCTTGTGTGCACAATTGTATCAAACTAAGAGAGCTAAAGTAGAACCTCAACTCTTAGTCTAGAGGAATCTTGAGGAAAGTGTAGTGCCCTTCACCGGAAATTCAGCTTCACTCTTTGAGCATACAAAGTGTGTTTATTTAGTTTGCGTAATTAATTTTTAATCCCGTATTAGTTTTGCATTAGATTAGCTAGTCACCTATTTACCCCCCCTCTAGGTGACTTACACTGCTATGCTCATGTTGCGCACTCTGATCAGCATCAGAAAGTCCCTGATACTCCCAGTGTTCCGGTATTTGGACATGCAAATCCAGGGTTGTGAGGATGCAACCAGGGAGTACATAAGAATGTAAGTGGCATGCACATGCATACACAAATGGAATCATGCTTATCTAAACATGTATGAACATGTATATATGTGAAGGTTCACCTAGAGGGGGGTGAATAGGTGAAGGCTAATCTAAAGGTCACTTAATGATGAATTATGCAAATAATGCGGAAGCTAAAAACAATTATGACCTAATTAAAACTATTACACTAAACACCACGTATAACCAAAGAGTGTTGCCGAATTCCCCGTGAAGGGCTCTGAACAAACTCCTCTTGATTCCCCTGGAATGGGTTGAGGTGCCGCGTTGGCTCTCTTGGTTGAATACAAGTGTTAGCAAACAATCCCACGCAAAGTATATCAATAAAGCACACAATGTATATCTAGCATATAAAGATGAACATAAACACATGCAAGATATAATAAGAGACAAAGAGAGAGAGAGTGAGCAATCGCAAACACAAGGGTATATTTTCGAGGTTCGAGCACACTTGCTCTACATCCCCGCCTTCGACACACGAGGATTTCCACTATGCAAGATCCCAATGGATTTCTCCTCGGTGCCGCAACACCTACAAGCCCTCAGACTCCCTAGTCCCGTACACACGCAAGCTCACTAGCTCGCCGAGGCCGCACCTCAAACAAGAGTTCGCACCCGAACCCTAAACAACCACGAGCACACTTGCCCGTCTCCTCAAGAACAAAGATGAAATCTTTGGTGATCTACACACTTTGATCACCAATTACAAACTCTCACACACAATCCTATGGATAGATAAGGCAATGGATGTGAGAAAGCAAGGAAAGAACTATGGTGAAAAACTCAAGAAATCACTTTAAACACTCTTGTTAAAATCTTCCCTTTAGATAGGAAATATTTGCTCTCTATTTTGTGGAGAAAACTTCAGAAAAGAGTGGAAAAACTGGCTCTAAACACTTCTCCAAATCTTGTTGAAAACAGTCCACAAACCCCCAATATATAGGCTGTCAAAAACTAGCCGTTAGGGCTTTGTCAGAACTGCCGGTCGACCCGTGCGGTCGACCGCCAACGGTCGGATTTCTGACCGTTGGAGCCACGGTCGACCGCCCGGGTCTACCGACCCACTGGAGCTGAGAGTCTAACTCTCTGTCGGTCGACCCTACGGTCGGCCGAACTTTCCAGAGATCTCTGCTCTCTGGAGCGGTCGACCGGCACGGTCGGCCGTCCTCCAGTACCCAAAGGCGTGCACGTTTGTGCACGTCGGCCGACCGGTCCGGTCGGCCGACTACAGGATTAGTCGACTTATAGAGGCTATTAGTCGACTTATCCGAAGCCTGAAACAGTTTTTCTGGGATTAAAAAGTTAGTCTTTTTGGCTCAAATAAAATCCCATAAAATACATAAAATCTACAAAAATAGTTTTACCAATATAATTTGATATACAAACATGTTTGCACAAAATCAAGGCATGTTATAAAAGATTGGACTATTTTTGTAACTTGGAAATATTTGGCTCATGATAAAAACTGTATTTTCCCAAAACATGTTTTCTAAACTTTGTTTTTCCAAAACATCTTCAAATATAAAACAAGATATTATAATTCATTTTAAGGCATAGTGTGCATGGATATGATCCACTACACAATCAAAATGAAATATCTATGTTTTTGGCATTAAGCTCTAAATATGATTTTGGTTAAAAGATAAGTATATGAGAAACACCAAAAATCACTTGAAATACATGTTTGATTTTTGGTTAAAATTCTTTTCTAAAACAACTAAATCAAGAGTGTGTGTGTGTGTGTACTTGAGCAATCCACCAACTATCTATCCTTTACATTTTACTCTAAACAAAAACAAAATCTTATACCTAGACACAAGTCTTCATCTTCTTGAAGTCTTCACTTGAAGGCTTCTCATCTTCTTGACTTGGTCCAAGCTTGATCCAAAAGCTCCTTGGATCACACCGTGCTAGCTCCAAATCTTGACATTTTATCCTTTGTTGAGCTATGCATCTACTAAGATCTTGATAATGAATCTGTCACTAATTAAACACAAGATCATTAGTAAACATAACTTCATGAGTTGATCATCATCAAAACTAGGGTGATAGGCCTTTGAGCCAACAATCTCTCCCTTTTTGATGATGACAAAACTCATGAGGTTATATATGCATGGATTAAAGTAAAGCTTCAAAGAAGCTCCCCTTAACTCATGCATAGACAAATGAATAATAGATATGGCAACGAGGCACATGAATATGTATGCAATTATGGAGATAAACATGCAATAAGTATAAATCAAAATCTTTTTCTCCTATTTCCAATACAAAAATATATATGCATAAACATAAATCTTACTCAACCATGCATATAAACTCAAAATCTTTCTCCCCCTTTTTGTCAATCATCAACAAAGGGGTAAAAACACAATCAACAAATTTTTCTCCCCGTTTTTGTCAAAAACAAAAAGATCAAGAAGGGGTAATACAAATCAATCAATAAAGATTTATATGCGATATACATTCATGAAGAGGAAGACGCTAAGTTAGCTTCCCTACCCTACACATATACATTACATGAAGAGGGATGACAAGCCCTAATTCACATAACGCATATTATGTAATGCATAAGAGGAGATGTGAAGCTCCCCCTACACACGTATATCATATAAAGAAGAGATGTCAAGCTCCTCAATTTATAATACACTCAACATGAATCTATATGTAGAAGAGATGTTAAGCTCTCCTTGCATATAGGAAATACATACTAAAACATTTTTTTAATTTTTCTTAAACAAAATTTTTAAAGGTATCAGAGCTCCTGTAAAACAAAACAAATTTTTAAGATACCAAATTGAAAATAGTCATTATTATAAACATATTGATACCAATTGAAATTTAACAAATATGAAGTTGAAACATATTGATACCAATCAAAAATTTTATTTTTCATCATAAACTTTGTGCTTTTAAAAATGTGAGCCAATTAAAAGTTAAGCACATAAAAATCATATATATGTAGTATGAATGAGTATACCAAGTGAAATTGATACATATATAAGAAAACAAACTATGAGTATATACCAAAATAAGTTCATATTGATACCATTGAAACGATTCAATGATACCAATTGACATAACAATAAGATCAAGTGTATATCTCATAACCTACCACCCTTCATATGCACAAGGTAAAAGATTTTCAATGAAGCATACAAGGCATAATCGCCCATCCATCCTCCCATAGATGGTAGGAGTTTTCAAAGATAGATTTGAAAAATAAGCTTTGTTTGAAAAACTCTACCAAATGAAGAACAATTAACTAGTTAAAATAATTTTTTAAAAAAAACTAGTTAAAGATCCTTCAAAAACATGAAATCAAAGCATATGTATTTCATGAATCATACTGAATACATAAAAGTTCAAGCACTCATAGTCCATAAGGCTCAAAATTATCTTGAAAAGTAAAAGATGAGTGTTCAAAGGTTATGTAAATAGCATTTTTATGAAAATAGACATTGAAGCTCAAAAGATCATAAGTCACATTTTAACAAAACAAAAACATGAGAAATTATTTTTCATTAAAACAAACAAACTTCTAGGTATATGTATGATTTATCCAATCTAATAATACACATACATATCCCAAACATAAAAGAGTCTATCAAATGTATTTGCATGAAGGCAGAGACTCACGGGTATACATGTATATTTATTAGATTTGAATTAAAAATACATATACATGAAGTAAAGCATAAATAAGGCAAAACACGGATAAAAGAGAATCATCAAAACTGGTCTATACATATGCATATAGTGGATACAAATGAGCATGGAGTTCAATTATATATATGAATCAATTGTAATTCACTATTTGTATATGTATACATGCAAGTTTGACACATTCTACATCTAAGCATGTAAATACCACATGAAGCATAAAAATATGAACATGCTATGAATATGAAATTAAAAGCATGTACATAAAAAGTAGGAGTTTAGAGATTGTTACCAACTCCAAAGCTTCCTAACATGGTGGTCTTTCCACCAAAACTCCTTGATAGCGTGCATCCAAATGTATGTCCATCAAGTCCGTTGCATCCACTACCAAGGCACCAATCCTCTCACGTCTTGTGAGAGCCCTCACCTACATCAAAGCAAAAGGTGAGGGTTTTGGTACCCATATTTTCTTGTAGGGTCCACGGGGGTTAGCTTTGTGAGGAACCCAAAAATTTTTATTCATAGTAAAATTTATATGATGTAATCTATCAAACAAAACTTTGCTAAATGGCCTTTGCGGCCACAATGTGTACACTTGTACACCTTATGATGCTTATGAGTGTGATTGTGATCGTGGCGTGCAACATAAGCAAATGCATGATGAGAGTGATGTGCATGAACATGAGGAGTTTGTTTCTTTGCAAACAAGGACTCCAACCTAGTATGGTTAAATGCACACGAGTTCAAAGTTGAACTCAACACAATCCATTTTATTTTTCAAAACTTTTATCTCATTAGTGGTGGCATGTAAAGCATGATGAGATAAAGAATCATTTTTCTTCTTTTCAAAAACTTTTTCTTTTTCCTTTTCTTTTTCAAAAATTTTCTTTTTCAAAGAGTTGTTTTCTTGAAAAACAATTTCCTTTTGAGTTTCCACCAAATAATTTTATCTTTCAAATCGTGTTCCCTTCACAAAGATCATTTAATTTAGACATAGAGAAATATTTTCATTTTTCAAATCTTTATTTTCTTTTTCTAAACATGCAATGTTAGATTTAAAAGAATCTTGTTCTATATGCATGCAATCAACTTTCTTTTTCAAATTTTTATTTTCTTTCTTAATCATGTCATACTTTTCAAGCAATAGATGACAAAAGTAGATTGCTCATCATATGACATGTCTACATCCTCATCCTCGGATTTGGTAGTTACCTCAAGGGGGTTATCCCCTTGGACCATGTAGCACACGTTGGAGGTGTCGCTTCCAACGTCCGAATCGCTCCCCGCATAGTATTGATCTTTTTCACCGAGGGAGATGAGGGTGTTCCACACTACAAAGCCAAATCAATGTTAGCAACCCTAGATAAGTAATCATCATATAGGGTAGATCTTAAAGCATGTAGGGTTTTTTGTATTAGCCTCAATATTCTTACCATTTAAATATAATACATTATTAGTTGTGGCAAGATAAACATGATAACCTAGGGTTTTGAGGTACAAGGACATCTTCACCTTCCATATATGGATGTTAACAATATCAAACATGGGTGGTGACATGAGTCCATGGTGTGTGTACAAAAATAGTGATTAGCCTAAAAAGAGGATCTTTTACTCTAGGTTGTTAAACCAATCAGAGTACCAAGCTCTGATACCAATTGAAGGTTCACCTAGAGGGGGGTGAATAGGTGAAGGCTAATCTAAAGGTCCACTTATGATGAATTATGCAAATAATGCGGAAGGTAAAAACAATTATGACCTAATTAAAACTATTACACTAAACACCACGTATAACCAAAGAGTGTTGCCGAATTCCCCGTGAAGGGCTCTGAACAAACTCCTCTAGATTCCCCTTGAATGGGTTGAGGTGCCGCGTTGGCTCTCTTGGTTGAATACAAGTGTTAGCAAACAATCCCACGCAAGTATATCAATAAAGCACACAATGTATATCTAGCATATAAAGATGAACAATAAACACATGCAAGATATAATAAGAGACAAAGAGAGAGAGAGAGAGAGAGAGAGAGAGTGAGCAATCGCAAACACAAGGGTATGTTTCGAGGTTCGAGCACACTTGCTCTACATCCCCGCCTTCGACACACGAAGGATTTCCACTATGCAAGATCCCAATGGATCTCTCCTCGTGCCGCACCGCAACCTACAAGCCCTCGGACTCCCTAGTCCCGTACACACGCAAGCTCACTAGCTCGCCGAGGCCGCACCTCAACAAGAGTTCGCACCCGAACCCTAAACAACCACGAGCACACTTGCCCGTCTCCTCAAAGAACAAAGATGAAATCTTTGATGATCTACAACACTTTGATCACCAATTACAAACTCTCACAACACAATCCTATGGATAGATAAGGCAATGGATAGCTCAAGTGATTGTGAGAATGCAAGGAAAGAACTATGGTGAAAACTCAAGAAATCACTTTAAAACACTCTGTTAAAATCTTCCCTTTAGATAGGAAATATTTGCTCTCTATTTTGTGGAAAAACTTCAGAAAGAGTGGAAAAAACTGGCTCTAAAAACTTCTCCAAATCTTGTTGAAAACAGTCCACAAACCCCCAATATATAGGCTGTCAAAAACTAGCCGTTGGGGCTTTGTCAGAACTGTCGGTCGACCCGTGCGGTCGACCGCTAACGGTCGGATTTCTGACCGTTGGAGCCACACGGTCGACCGCCCGGGTCTACCGACCCACTGGAGCTGAGAGTCTAACTCTCTGTCGGTCGACCCGTACGGTCGGCCGAACTTTCCAGAGAGCTCTGCTCTCTGGAGCGGTCGACCGGCACGGTCGGCCGTCCTCCAGTACACAAAGGCGTGCACGTTTGTGCACGTCGGTCGACCGGTCCGGTCGGCCGACTACAGGATTAGTCGACTTATAGAGGCTATTAGTCGACTTATTCGAAGCCTGAAACAGTTTTCTTTGGGATTAAAAAGTTAGTCTTTTTGGCTCAAATAAAATCCCATAAAATATATAAAAATCTAGAAAAATAGTTTTACCAATATAATTTGATATACAAACATGCTTGCACAAAATCAAGGCATGTTATAAAATATTGGACTATTTTTGTAACTTGAAAATATTTGGCTCATGATAAAAACTGTATTTTCCAAAACATATTTTCTAAACTTTGTTTTTCCAAAACATCTTCAAATACAAAAACAAGATATTATAATTCATTTTAAGGCATAGTGTGTATGGATATGATCCACTGCACAATCAAGATGAAATATCTATGTTTTTGGCATTAAGCTCTAAATATAGTTTTGGTTAAAAGATAAGTATATGAGAAACACCAAAAATCACTTGAAATACATGTTTGATTTTTGGTTAAAATTCTTTTCTAAAACAAACTAAATCAAGAGTGTGTGTGTGTGTACTGGAGCAATCCACCAACTATCTATCCTTTACATTTTACTCTAAAACAAAAACAAATCTTATACCTAGACACAAGTCTTCATCTTCTTGAAGTCTTCACTTGAAGGCTTCTCATCTTCTTGACTTGGTCCAAGCTTGATCCAAAAGCTCCTTGGATCACACCGTGCTAGCTCCAAATCTTGACATTTTATCCTTTGTTGAGCTATGCACCTACTAAGATCTTGATAATGAATCTGTCACTAATTAAACACAAGATCATTAGTAAACATAACTTCATGAGTTGATCATCATCAAAACTAGGGTGATAGGCCTTTGGGCCAACATATTGTATGTGAAATGAACATGCAACCATGTATGAACATGTAGATGTCATATGTAAAATGTGCATGTGGGCAAAACCAATTATATAAACTCAATCCCCGGCTCCATGAGATTAGTACGTCGAGGGATAATCCAAACAAGGAAGCCCTCGTGCATATATCATATTCCTTACTTCACCATCAACTGGGTATATGCAACCAGAGTTACTGATAGTTGGGTTATTAATGGTGTTGCCATGTCATGTTAGTGGAATCAAGTACTGTATTGTAGTCAAGTCAGTATATGTAATATTGTAGTCAAGTCAGTATATGTATACCAATAGTACATGTCTTAGTCGGTATCAAGAATATCAGTACCATGGGTATCAGATATAATGTAGTATCAGGATGGAAGTTATATTTGGAATTCAAGAATATGTATTTTAAGTTATGCAATAATGATTATCAGTATCGTTTGACATTTTAATCATCTCTCTACCAGTGTCGCCCATCACTGGCAGTCCAAAATAGAGTAACACCAGTGTATAACCCTGATAAAACTTACTTAGATCTACTATGGGCGTAACAGAATCCGAATAAAGGAAAGAACAATTGGCACACGTTCTTAACATCATTACTGTTGGGTTGTTACATTCTTGTTGTTCATCTGATTCATATGTCTCGGTATGTGGTTTCTGGGACACATACGTCCTCACATATGAATAAGATGAGGTAGTTTGGAAACTGATGGGGATCAACTGTATCAGGCTCATAATGGGGCCCGTGCATGCCCGGGATAACGGTCTCAGTCATTGGTTCTGGCCTCCAATCAACACTGCTAGACGCTAGTACAGTAGGATCAGTACAGGGTGCCAGTACACCCCACAAGAACTCCTGTGGACTCAGGTAGTTCTCTACAGTAGTTGCAACATCAAGCCATTATGAAGACGTACTTATTGAAGTCCATCAGTTTCCCCGGTCTCAGTGTATGTTGAGTATCTTATTATAAGCTGTGTAGTGTACAGTCAAATTGTATTCATGATAAATATTTTACGGGGATCAAGAGTTCAGTATCAGTAGTATCAGGAGTACAATAGTACAGTGGTGATGTGGGATTCTAGAGGCGGCCCCTGTATTATTCCACGTGGTACTTAGTTCCACACACCGAATCAATAACAGGAGTATCAGTAGTATAGTCCCCGTAAAGCAATAATCATGATACAGGAATCATTGTCAAGTCAGGAGTCAATATCAGTATCATATATCAGGTATCAGTATCAGATATCCATGTCACGTCAGTAATGTCAGGTAAATCAGTAATCATGATTATATCCAGTTTAGGAGTTACGGTACTAAGTCTGGAAACAATATAATGTAATAGATCAGGAGTTATGGTACCATCCAGTAATCAGTATATGTTTCTTTAGTCAGTATATGAGATGTCAATGTCATGTTGATGTCCGGTATAATGTCTATACTATAGTCTGTATCAGTAACAGACGTTAGTTCTGGTAACCTATGTCAAATATCAGTAGCAATAACATCATCCAGTAAATAGTATAAAAGCAATACACAGCTATGTACATACAAGCGGAGCAAATCAGTACTGGGGCACAATCAGCGAACAATGTTTAATCACCAAAGCACTAGCGGAGCTACAAGAAGGACTCAGCTTACACTGCGAGTCTGAATCCAGCAGAGTTCTACTCTAGAGGTCTAGTGAGTAAAGCGCTGAGCGCTAAATACGCCAACCACGTGAAGCTAGCAGACCTGACGGTCTAACGCCCCCTGAGGGCTGTAATAAAAGACCATACGGTCTAATAGGGCCAGAAGGCCAAATTGGTACTTGTAGAAGATAATGTTAATGCCACACGCAAACACATTGATCGATCACATATATTGCACATACATTATCACATTCTCATACTTATTATATAATAAACTCTGCTTTTAATCCTAATTATTGTCTAATTTATATGCAGGCCTATTGCTAAAGGAAAGGAAAGAGAAACGAGCCCAAAACCCATCAAATTCTGATTTAATTCAGAATTAATTCGAATCAGAAAATCAGGGTAGATCGTGGCAAATCAAAAGGTTGAAAATCGGTTAAATAAATCTTCTCAAATGAAGTGGTTAAAGCAAAAGATTAAAGGCCGTTTCGTCAAATCTTAGAGCTGAAACGGAAAACTAGCAGGAGATAAGGGGAATCACCAAACGAGGGATCACCACCAACCAGGTGTGGCCATCTGGCCATACCATGGCCACAAAAACGTGGCCAAAGCCGCGTTTTCCGCGCTTGGTTGCCTCTTTTAGGGGATCGTTTGCTCTCCTTCTTCGTCGTACGCCTCTCCCCGTTGAGTTTTGCCTATAAAAACTGAGTTTTTCAGAGACCACAGGGAGCGACCGTGCAGAGATTTTATAGGCCAGTTTTTCCTTCTTTTAGTGTAGGTTTTTTATTTTTCTTTTTATGTAATTTTCAGTTTTATTTATGTAATTCAGAGGAGATCAGAGTTTCATAGGAGAACGAGAGTGAAGCTTGTACTAAGAGTGACACCGGTGTTAGTTGTTTTTCTTTCTCTTATTGTTACAAGATTGAATCTATAGTTGCATTTATAAATTCTTCTTTATTTTTTGTGTTCTTCTTCTTCCTTTATACTTTTCTTCTTTTGATATCAATTGTTATCCAAGTGAGTCTTATAGCATCTAAAGAGCCTTGTCTTTGCGAGTGCCACCGATAGCTCATGACGATAAATTTTTAGTCTCATTCTATATCATTTCATACTTGTATCGTCTTGATGATGTATGTGTGGAAGAGACGGAATCAACTCTTATGGGCTATGCGCTGATTGCCTCTACTTCAAGTAACATCATTGCCACAGATTCAAGGTAAGTATTGGGGCAAAGGAGGTAAGTAATTTTTAGTTTTCTTTCTTTTAATTCTTTTGCTTAGATCACCAACACCATCAACATCCAAATCTTTTTCACTCTTTTTCAATTTCTTTGTATATATCCACTTTTATTTTCTCCACCTTCTCTATCTACCACTTTCTTAAAAATACTAATTGAAAAATAATGCATAAGCTTATTAAATACCATTGAGATACCAATTGAAAATCAAGATTTAAATCAAGCTTAACATAAACATACTTTGTGCTTTAACATGTAAATATCTTGTAAATCAAGTACAAATAAATCATATATATGTATGAAAAATAAAAATACCAATAGAAATTGATATTATTGAAATTTAAGCATACATATATAGAAACAAAATATGAGTACCAAAAAAATGTTAATTGTGATACAATTGAAACTATGATGTGAATCAAGTGTATAACTCATATTTATCCACCCTTTTCATGCACATGATAAAGATATTTAATATGAGCATACAAGGCATGGTCGCCCATCCATCCGCCTTAGAGGGGTTGGTAGGGGTTTTCAAAAACAAGTGTTTGAAAATATTTTTATTGTGAAAACACTACCATATGAAGAATAAATAACTAGTTAAATTAATTTTTGAAAAAAAACTAGTTAAAGATCCTTCAACATGAAACCAAAACATATATATCTTATGAATTATACTAAATACACA